>VZTG01004486.1:188250-232009 GCA_013397845.1 Melanocharis versteri | reverse complement strand
GCTGCTCCTGCCCCGAGCGCTCCGGGCGGGGGGCGCGGCTCTCGCAGCCACGGGCGCGCCCGCCCCGAAGCTGCCCCTGCCCCGAGCGCTCCGGGCGGGGGGCGCGGCTCTCGCAGCCACGGGCGCGCCCGCCCCGAAGCTGCCCCTGCCCCGAGCGCTCCGGGCGGGGCGACGCGGGTGCTCCCGGCAGCGGGAAGGGCAGCGGGGGCTCGGAAGGAGGTGGTTTATGGGGGGGGGCGGGTTTTGTGAGCCGTGCTGGCCCGGCGGCTCAGCAAAACCAGCCCCACATGGAGCCCTTTGAGGACAATCGGTGCCGCCCTTGGAAATCCAACAGGCTGTCCTGGTCGCGGGGTGTAGTTTAGGGGCTGGGGAAGCCCCGCTCGGGCTTCCTCCTGGTGCTGGTGCGGAGAACAAATCCGAGGCGAGGGCACAGCACGCTGGAGACCTGAAGAGGCTGAAGTGCATCGCCTTGTGGGGCGTGTTGGGTGGCAAATAGCGTTCTCCTTTGTAACATTTTTAAGGATGTTCTTGTGGTGTATTTGGGTAAGCTGGAGTACTCTGAAGTACTTGGGTGTGTTTTAAAATCAAATAAAAAGTACACACATGGGTGAGTATAGAAGAGATCTTCTCTTTTCCATCCATCCTAAAAATAACCAGCAGCTTCATCCTCTGGGCTGGTGCCAGAGCGTGTGTGACTGAGCTTTTGGGCTTTGCTTTGTCACCTCCTGTCCCAGGTGAGCATTCACTCACACAGGAGCTGATTTGTTTGGAGCGGGTATCTGGTTTTTTTCTCCTTTGGAAGCTGATGTACTTGAAGGCATTACTCAGCAGAGCTATAACCAGTGAGGTAAGAAGTCCATATCTGTAATGCCAAGAGGAGGTGAAATGCCCTGACTTTGCTCTGAGCTCTATGAAGGACTGTCTGTGACTGCCAACTTATGTCCAAAGTCCCTCCCTGCTAAATTGTTGTTTAAAATGACAGGCCCCTGTCAAAACCTTCAGTTTTACTTGTAACTTTTCCCTGATCAGGAGATCTTTACCCATAGTAAATCTTGCGATGTGTGTGCAAGGGGTTGAGCTACTTTGGATAGAAAAGAACACTTAAAGAAAAATATTTAATCTTAGCTGCTCAGACTTTGTGAGAAGCTCTTATCTGGATGTGGAGAAACTGAACTATTGAGATGAGCACATTTGTGCACAAGGACTTAGTGGAGAAGCTTAGTGGTTGAGCAGTGCTTTATCCCATGTCGGCCTTATTCTGCAGTGATTGTTCCTGTAAGCTTTGTGAAAAACCTTTACAAGGTGCATATAAAAGTTCCCTTGTTTTTGTGAGCCGTGGAGGTGACAGCTGCCTGTGCTGTATCATGTGTCACAGCCTTTCCAGGGACTGACTGATGCAGTGATAGCAGTGTCTGGAGGGAACAGGAATCAACATCTATTTGCATGATGTCTTGGACTCTGTTTCTCCTGGGGCAAACTCTGTCCGTAAATCACTTTTTCCCATCATCTCTTTTTTCTTGTTGTGGTTTTTTTCCTGTTCTCACATCTCTAAAAGTATCTTTCATTTGTTCCCACAGAGCAGCAGGAGCAGTGCAGTTCTGCTGCAAAGTCTTAGGTGTTATAGGGAGAGAGTGGCCACTACACCAAAAAGTCAGTATTTCACAGTTTTTTGGAGGTTATTATTATTCCAAGTCTTTTTTTTTTCTTTCTTTCCTGTTACAGCACAATCATTGAACTATGCTGTTGTATTCTCACCTGACTCCAAAAATCAGGTGAAGGCCAGAGCTACTTAGGGAAGGAGACCGCAAAAGCTCTTCATGGCAGCAGCACCTGCTTACTTGTTACAGGTGGTTCCAGACAGAAGGAACAAGATGATGTGCTTAAACATGCTGACCTGCAGCAAAACCTTAAAATGAAGTAAAAGCAATTTGATTAGGCTGTCCTTAAAAAACCCCAAAACCCTAAACCAAGCCCCAAACCTTTCCTTGCTCTCACTGAAAGCCTACCCAATACCATGATACTTGAAGTAGACTTTTCCTTCCCACTTCACAGTTGTACCTTCAATTATGCGAGTTACTTCAATCCATAAATAATATCTCTGTGTTTCACAGTAGGTAAGGAAAAACTTGTTTGTCACTTCTTAATTACAAAATTGTTACTGATTTTTGGGTTGTTAAACTTCCTTTTGCCCGTTCCTGTTTGAGCTTGCAGGATTGGGAGTAGCTGGTATTTGAGGTAATGTGCATATCTGTGCTGGCAGAGGAGTCAGAAGCAGATTTTGCCATGTAGATGTTGTGTTGCTAATTTTATCTTTTTAGATTACATTCCCTGTCAGAGATGGCTTTGTCCTTTTTGCTTTGCAATCTCTACATAGTGAGGAGGAAAACTGTCTCCTAATGATGGAAAGACAGGTTGCTCATGGGCTCTGAAAATAAAAGTACACCCAAAGATGCTCCCTGGAGTCCTAAGGGTGGTTTGGAAATTTGTTTGGGTTTCTTGGCTTAGATTATTCTAATTTATTCAGCTTTGAAACTCAAAATACTTTGCAGTACAGCTGAGTTCCCAAATAATGCTGGCTGACGGAGTGCTTGGTGTTCAGGTGGTTGGTCTTAAAATTCCGATGGAGTCAGTTTGTGGTTCTTTAATCTTAAAAATGTTTTGGCAGAACCCTGCTGTGTTTTGCAATCTGGCCAAAGCCTCTAAGAGCTTGTGCCAAGGTGTAGCTCACAGGAGGCTTTGTAGGACCAGTCAAGGCTGTCTGACCGGTTTGAGATGAAGTGGTTCATCCTGCACAACCTCCTCTGCATTTATCTGTGATTTGGGTTTTCCTGTGTCCATGACTGTCCTGGAACCCTGATGGAGCCTTATCAGGTGCCCTTGAGTTGCCTGGTAATTGTATGAAAGGTTTTATGAAAACTCAAATATTCGATACCTTTCTTTTGTTTCTTCATGAGATGCTTTGTTGTTTTTATCACTTTGGGGCACAGGATGGGGATAGGGGATGTCTTGTGGTTTTCAGGTGGTAATTAAAAGGTCACAAGTCAGTAGGTGAAACAGTTGGGGGGTTTTTTGGTTAATTTTTTGGTTAATTTTCCAAGTTTTGGAAATAAGTTAAAGTTAAAGAACATTTTCCAAGTACTTTAAATATCCCTATGGAGTATTTGCAGCAGGATGATTGCATAAAAGAGCCTGAAAATAGAACTCAGGTGGAAGGGGATGACTGGCTTCTGTTATTTCTTCATGTTCAAAGCAAACCAGTGGAAGTTGAACGGTTCCTAATTTTTTAGCAGACCTTCCCTGTGATCCTGGTGTGCAAGGCACTTGCCAGTGCTGAGTTCAGTGTTGTGAAATGGGAGCTGCAGGGTTACACCCAGTGCTGTTGGTATTTCTAATTGCTGCAAAACAAAGAAATTAAACTGTCTGGTAATGAGATGTGTTGGATAATAGCTTGAGCAATAGCTCATGGTGCTTTGTTGATTCTAAAGGGTTTGTTTTGACCACGTGCTGTTTGTTTAGACCCCGTCCAAGGGTTAGCCAGGGCCAGCAGCTGTTCTGTAGCAGTTGGTACATGGCCACTTTCACTGGGTTTGGAATTTGGGGTGGTGCGATGTGGGTTCTGCATCTAGAGGCTGTCATTGGTGAAATGGTGTATAAATATACGAGTTAAGATGCTGTCAGCACGATTTATAAACTCTGCTCTCTTAGGGAGAAGGAACAATAGTAATTCTTGTTTTCTGTGAAATAATTGCCCTTTGCGTCGCTGTCAAACAGGCTGCGTGGTGCTTGCTTGGGGTTGGCCTAATGGGGAAAGAGTTGCTGAGTCAAAATGTGCTGCACTAAGCAGGAAGTTTTCACCGAAAGCAACTGCTTCCTCTTGCCAGTCAGAAATAGCAGCTCTTAATCCTTCTTCCCAGTTTTATGAGACTTTTACATGATGGGTGCCATTTTTGTCCGAAAGCTGTATGCATTGCATGCTGCGTTCTGTGTCCAGCAGTCTGTTTTGGCATTTCACAGCCCTCAGAAACAGATGTACATCCTTTGGAGTATTTCTTAGGGGAACAAGAAGCAGGAAGATTAATCAAGGTCTCATACAGTGGGCACATGTTCTTATCAATATACTGTTCTGGTGACAGCCTTCTCCAAGGCTGAGTGTGCATCCATTTCAGTTGGCTGTTATACATCTGCTCTCCTCAAATATGTTGGAGCCACACAGGAATGAAGTCAGATAGGCTGATTTACTGATGCCTGATATAATTGTTGAAGTGGGTGGTGACACTATAGCGAGCTTGGGAATGAGAAGCCTGTCTGGTGACCTGGGACCTCTTGTCCCCCAGCACCAGGACCATGTGGGCTGGGGACACAAACGGCATTCAGCCAGCCAGGAAGGGACAGGGAATGCAGTGCTGTTATTATAAAATACTATTATTATAAAATACTATTATTATATTATTGTTGAGAGGTTGAAAGCCTGTTTCTCTTCCTGCTGAGAGACAATACTTCTTTGTCAGCCTCACGTGAGCAGCACAATTTTCAGGGGAGATTTTTAAAGTCTAAGATTGGGTCACAGTGTTTGTGGTGTTCTCCCTTATTGTCCTTCCGTGTGCACTTGCCCTGCTGAAAGAGCTTCATCCTCAGTCATTGAAGTGCTTAGAGCCGGATCATTTTTTCCTTCCCGTTTCCCTGAGACAATAAATCCATCCTAACATTTTTTTGTACATGGGAAATTTTAGCTCCAAGGTGCCCCCTGAGAAGGTGGCACAGCGAATAAAACCCAAACTGCGCCTCGCACACCTCGTGTGAAAACAAAGGTGCCGATTGAATTCCTGTAGTGGCATCCAGGGACGCGAGCGGAATACAAATGTGGCTTTGTATTGCTGGCGCTGCTCCTTTGTATTCCGGGGGCGATGGGTGGGGGGTGCGGCGGTGCTCCGCTCGCTGCCCAGCGGGCTGGCACAGCCCGGCGAGGAGCGCCTGACTGCCGGCCCCGCATCAGCACCGTCTCGGCAGCATCCTGGGAATCGCAGGCGATCACATGAGCCTGGATTTCCAGCTCAGTTCATTAGTCAGCCATTTTGGTCGCCACCCTGCTCCCTGCGCACAGCCAATCCCGGCGGCACTCGCTGCCCGGGCTGCGCCGGGAGAGGGGACCAGCGCTGGCATCTCGGCGCTCCGGGACACTGCCTCTCCGCTCGTCCTTTGTTTTTGCTGGGGTCATCACCAGAGGAAGACATTCTTTTTGCTTCTGCTGCCTCTTTTTTTTTTTTCTTTTTATATTTTTTTACCTGTTTTTCCCCTGCTGCCTCTGGCGCAGAAGCCAGAGGTTTTCTGTGGATGCCGAGGATCAGTAGCCTCTAGCATAGCTGGAGACGACGGCAGTCGGTGGAGAGGAGGGAGGCAGAGCTGAGCGGCAAGGAGCAGCGTTTTTACCTTGCTTGATCTATGAAAAGGCCAGAGCAGCCTCTGTGATCCTGTGCAATCTGTCCTTTAATCGCAAGGTATTTCCGATTTTCTTCTTCAGAAAGCTTTTGGTTTTAGTTCTTATTTTGCCCCCGTTGTTGTTGTACCAGCTGAGTCATCATGTCTGCTCTGACGCCTCAAAGCGACATGCCAACCCCCACCACAGACAAGATCACTCAGGCTGCCATGGAGACCATCTATCTTTGCAAATTCCGCGTGTCGATGGATGGAGAGTGGCTGTGCTTGCGCGAGCTGGATGACATCTCGCTGACACCCGACCCCTTTTCTACCCACGAAGGTACGGTACGGTCCGGCCGTGCCCCGGGAGCCCCGGGCCGGCGTTGTTCCGCCGCTGCACGAGTTGGGAGGGGGCGGCTCCAGGACCAGATGCTCGTGTCCTGCCTGCAGAGCCTGGACAGCCGTGGGCAGATCAGCGAGCCAGATTGCTGCTTCAGCTTGCCCTCAGAATTTGTAACCCAGCCCTTTAAGGCAGATTGGTGCTGAGTTATCTTTTTAGCTGTATCAGGTTTGTGTATCTCAGGAAGGAAGAAAACCCATTTAATCGCGATTTTGCCCTTAGAGCAGGGCTGATAGCTCTGTTAGTGGGCTGCCAGCTGGTGCCAGGGGAGCACAGTGGCAGCACCCCAGCGTGTGCCTGTTAGTGGGGAGTTTTTGGAAAGCCCCAGCGATTACGCAGCGATGCCCATTGTCAGGTGACGATGCCATCACAGTGCCCCAGCTCGCCTCTGACGAGCGTGCTGCTGTTTGTAATGGCTTGGAAGCCTGAAACGTGGAGATGTACCACATCTTGCTTTCCCCTGGAAAAAAGATTTGTCATCTGGGTTGATAAACAGTTTAATGCCAGGGCGAGTATTGAATGCTTTAAGAGTACTAAAAGCATGAGAGGACATCTACGCAGTGCTCTGCCAATAAACAAGTGGGGGAAGAAGGAGAGGTGCTGAGTTTCTGCAGGTGCTGAGGTTCTGAGTGCCCTTGCCGAATGCACCTTTTGGTTTTAGAGCAAAGAGGCTCCAGCTTCTCATGCCTGGCCCTTTTCCAGTGACTCCTGAAATGCCACTCCACCACGCAGTCTCGCTTGACCCGTTTGGTGCTGGCTGGTTAAGTCAGCAGTGTCTTACATTGTCTTGCTGAATGAGGCAAGTGATATTGTGGTAGGGATTTAAGCTTTAAAATAAATTTCCAAGGGATAATTTAGTTTCCATTTGACAGCTGCTTTCAGTGACAGTAGCCCTTGGGTTTGGGTTTGGCTTGCCAAGTACTTAGTCACGCAGTGGGATACCAGGCAGAGGTTTCAAAAGGAGAAGTGTAACATTCTCTCTGAAGCATATCCCAGGGGTTCAGGGAGGTGAGTACAGGGTGAGCAGGAATTCAGTTGTGTTCCAATTCCCATGTTCTTGTGCGTGACATTGAGATCTTCCTTGGTCTTACTCCAGTGTTTTTCGAGGTGTAATTACAGTCACTCTCCAGTGAGTACCAGAAGGGGGTTAGAAAACAGCATTTCCTCGTTTCTTTACCATATTATTTAGTATGTATGTCAAAAATAAATGCAAAAAGAGAGTACCATAACGACCTTCCTGGAGACCTTTATGCATGCGTAAATTAAGGTTGCTCGTTGGTTGTTTGGGGCAGCGTATTTGGATCCAAGTCATATTTTGAACAGAGAAGGTCAGGAGAAGTGTTGACAATAGGAAAGCTGACACAGCTGTATCCTGGTGTTGGGTCTGGTGCTACTGCATCAGCACTGCTGCTGTGTCTGCAGGGTGTGCCCAGCTCGGGTGGACAGGAGCATGGGCTCGTGTCCCTGGGAGTGTGTCCGTAAAACTGATGTGCTAAGGTAGGCATTATGAAGAAGGAAAAAAAAGCTGTACAATTCTCCAAAGGCCTAACAAAGGGGGACAGTTTTTTCCTTACAAATCAAGACATGTAAAATACATATTGCAGTAAGTACCAAGTCCAGCAGCTTGTTGGAATAAAGATTTGAAGCCTTCTGTTAGCTGTCCCTCAGCTCCTGCTGCTTCTGGAGAGTTTTGTCCCTGGCCTCTCTTCACCCTGTGATCTGCTGTGCCCCCAGCCCTCGAGCAGCCATCCTGCCTCCAGAGCCAGGCACAGCAATTCCAGTCCTGCACAGAGCTGGAGCTTGAGAGCAACTAAGCAAAACTTTCCTTAAAATTAAAAGCAAGCAGCAGATACTGAGTTGCTTGCAACTGTGTATATTCCATATAACCTGTAGCATGACTGCTCAATTTAACAATAATAGCAATTAATATGCTTTTTCAACTGGTTGAAACAGTTCTGTGTGCATATGAAAACAAGCAGATTCTGCTGTTTACTGTAAATCTGCTTGGATTAGAAAAAGAACTTATTTTTTAAACAGGCAGTGATTCTTAATACGACTCTCAGAACCTTACTGTGCTCTGCAGGACCCTCAGAATTAAATGTGACATTGGTGGTTGTTAACCCTGTTTGCTTGCAATGCGTGTGATGGTCTTTGAGGCATCTTCAGGGATGGAGATAAAAACCTCCTGGATTGCATTTCTGTTGTATGTTGAAGACAGCGTGTGTATAGATGGCATTGAACACTGGTCTTAACTTTGGGGAGAAGTTACACAAAATGGCCTTTTTTTAGGCCGTTTTACTGGATGTTGAATTTCTATCTTGAATAATCATGAGGAGCTTCACAATAGAGCTGTGGAAATTTTTGTCCACATGGGATCACCTTGTAATTGAGACCAGAAGGAATACATGTGCTAACTTGAGTTTATTTGGAACTTTAAAGAATGACAGTATTCCTCTTTTTATTAATCCTCTTAAATTTTCACTAAGAAGAGCAATTGGAATTGCAATTTATAACATGGCGAAGATGAAATTATCTTTTCCATAGGACAGAAGCTAAGGTCAGATTTTTTCTTCTTTTTTGATCAATACTTTAAAAGTTTTAGTTTCTGACGCGTGCTTGTGTAAAATGCCCTGACAAGGAGTTGTAGAGCTCTTCAGGGAAAGCAAATGTTCTTCTTAAAACCTCCTGCCCGTTAATCTCTTGCACTGGTTATTGAATCGTCTGTCAGATTTTACCTTTTCTCTCCATTTTGTATCCAGGTGTTTTTCCATGTTTCTTTGCATGCCTCAAAATGGTTTAGGGAAGCAGCATAACCTTACTGGTTATACTTCTGCTTTGCAAACTGGCAACTGTTACCTTGGGTTTAGGGTTTCTCTATTAGTGTGGAATAGGAACAGTAAAGCTGTGGGAGAGATGGAATTTTTCGGTGGTTTGGGCCATTCCCATTACAAAACAAATCTGGACTGTACTGAGAGTGGCAAGGACCTTTCAGTTGTGGACAAAAACCTTCATGAGACGACTCTGTAGTTGGAGAAAACCTCTTAAAACACATCTGGTGACAGAAACCCCTAAATAGATGACAAGTTTGAAGGAGCTGGAGACCAGATTTAATAGAAGAAATGTGAAGTCAGTAAGTGCAAGTTAAATGAATTACAGCATGTTCATGGTCATAAATCTTGGGAATAGCAGTTAGGTAATGTAATCCAGGCTTCAATTGAGAAATTACTCCTTAGAGTTGTTTTCTTTGCTCTTTTAAGCTGTGTCGGTCTAAATGAAATCAGACCTGGGAAACTTGGGGCAGGTTTATATCCCTCAGAGGTGGTGAGTTGAAAGTGCTGCAGAGAAACCACTTGGGTGTCAACCGAACTGGGAAGTGCAAGATGGGGAAAAAACCTCAAGGGACTGGGTTTTTATTTTCGTAGTGTAAACTATCAAGGTCTAAAATAGGATGAGAAATTTCCCATAGCAGTTAGTCATGTGTTTCCCTCTGAAAACAGGCTGGTTGTGCAGAAACATTCCATGTAGTTGCACGCAGTTGGAATATAGAGAAATTGGGTAATTATTTGATGGTAATCATGTGGAGATGGGAATAAGACTTAGGATGGGATTATACCGTGACTTCATGTGATGTACACTGGCTGTTTATTTGTCCCACAGGTGTAACAGAGAGTGGGCTGAGAATTTCCAAGTTGTCTGTACTTCTTTATTTCTTTCTTATTTCCTTCTGGTTTGTTGCAGATCTTTGACTGCTCTTTTCTTTTGTATGCAAGGCTCTCTGTATATGTGTATATTTAGAGATGGAATTTTTATGCAGTGGGTTTTAAAAGAAATGGTTTTTAAAGCTGCTTTGTCCTGAGTAGATGGTTCCTGGCATTCCAGGCTGCAGACTTGCCTGGTGGCTTCCCTGATTTTGGGCTTGCAGGGTGTTTGAACATGATGCTGACACCCTTTGCTGACCCCTTTTCTTTGTCAACGATTCATGATACATCTCATTGCCAAACCTAACCTGAAAGAATTAGTAATGTACCTGCCATAACATGAACAGCATCTACCTGATTTTCTTCCTTGACCTCTTTATTTGCAATTAAATGTATTCCTAAGGTAACAAATACCAGAATGCAATTTAAGTATAGTAATGTGACCAGAGGTTCCCCTTGCATAGTAAAGGAATATTTGTCCAGATTTGGGCCAAGCCTTTCCCGGCAGCCCCAGCAGCAGGACTGACATGGCACCATCGCTCAGGACTTTCTATATCAAGCTCAGTTTTCACTTCCCAAAACTGACGCCTTGGGGGTTTTTAGGTTATTTTACTGATGGCTCAGCTTCTCCTTATGAGTTTAAAATTTCTTAAAACAGTTTTAAAAATCCTGACCTATTTAAAAACTTGTGACCTTTTCTTCCTGATGGAACCAACTCTTCCCTCTGTGAGGGTTATGAGGCCCTGGCACAAGCTGTCCAGAGAAGCTGTGTCTGCCCTTGGATCCCTGGAAGTATCTAAGGCTGGGTTGGACAGGGCTTGGAGCAACCTGGGATAGTGGAAGGTGTCCCTGCACGTGGCAGGTGGTGAGGCAGAGGGTTGAATGGGATGAATTTCCAAGTCCCTTCCAACCCAAGGCAGTCTGTGGTTCTGTTCTATCTATCTTTGGAGGAGCTTGATTCTCATATCAAGATGTGTGTGAGGTGATGCTCATTGGTTTGGAAAGGTTTCGACTCTAAACTCTATTTTAGCCTAATAACTTCAGCCTTTAAAAACAAAGTAAAGTTTGAGCAGCTGTGTGAAATAATTGTGATGCTGTTCCATTGTCTCAGGGTTTATTTGTAAAAGCTTTTTTCTGCTTGGGAAAGTGTATCCCGGCTCCTTCAGTGAGATGCTGCTGCTGTGTCAGCAAAGGGAATGACTGCAAACCCCTCCGTTGTCCAAATAACGGATGGGATTTTTGTGATTATTATATTAAAGATAAGTTCTACAGTCCCTTCCTGAAGAGCTGGCCTGAGTGTTCATTCCAATGGGATATTCAGTTCCATAATACTAATCTTCCTGGGAATCTGATTGGAATGAGTTAATAATTTTATGGAGGCTTAAAAGCCTTGGTCCTGTTTTCTAAACTTGGTACAGGATTAAATAATTTCCATCATAATCAAAAGTATTGGGTTTTTCACACACCATAAAAGGACCACGGAAACTATTGAGTTTCAGGTTTTTGTGATTCTTCTGTGTGAAGATTTTTTCCCCGCACTGTTGCTTGGTGGAATTTCCAGACAAGTGGGAAAATGTACAAAGTAAAGGAAGAAATGAACTCTATGCAAAGTGCGGCTGGATGCGTGGAGAATGAATGAAAATAGGAAAGAAAGTGCTAATTAAGTGTGTGCTTTTGCCTCTAAATCTATGCAAATGCCATGGTACCAGTTTAAATTCATGCAGTTCCTGCTAGTAGGAAGATGGGATTATGGCTTGTAGGGATAGACGAAAAGAAAATATTTGTGACTCCTTTGGATATTTCTCTGGAAGCTTTACATGGGTTTACCTGCTAAGGGTTAAAAATAAATGAGAAAGATGAAATGAAGCCTGTCAGTTCTCTCTGTCCCTGTTACCCGGGTACTGGTAAATCTGGTTTTGGTTATATGCTCTTCCCTGTTCATGCTTTGAATTAAGAGAAAAATCCAGCCCCTCAGAATTAGATAAAAGACGTTGCAGTGGTGGTGTGTGACTTCCCTTTCTGTGTGCGGGTAGGGATTCTGGGATGATCAGTGTCTAGATCACAGAGTCACAGAGTCCCGTCTGTGCAGCAGGGTCCTGGGAAGCGTCAGACAAGGGTCTGTCCACCACAGTGAGATGAATTCTCCTGGCCCTTGGGAAGCTGCAACGCCTGTCATGAGAGACCAAGTGCCATCAGTGCTGCACGTGGGGGAGAGCATCAGCAGGAATTTGTTCTTGCAGCAGCAGGGATTTCCTCCAGGGAGACTCCTTGTTGCCCCTGCAGCAGTGTCTGCCGCAGGGGAGCGTTGGTGGAAGTGTCTGGTTTGGGGGAGAAGGGTTGCAGATGAGCGCTGTGCAGGGCCCGGTGCTGCGGCTCCCGGGGCTCGGGTTGTTGTTCCAGCCGTGCAGCAGCGGTTTGCGGGCCAGGGCTGGCTCCCGGGGCAGGAGGCTGTGCTGGCGGCGTGTGGGAGGGAGGAGGGCCCGGCAGCCTCTGGACTTTGCTCAGGACTTCGGCACGGTTGGCTCGGGAAGGGGGACGCAGCCTTTCCCGTGCTTTGGATGTTCCGCCGATCGCGGATGAGCGCTGGGGAGCGCGGCTGCGTGAGTAGGGAGTGAAAAATGCCCGGGGTCCGGGGCATTTGTCTGGCTGGGCTCGGAACAGGGACTTAGTGGGTGTGCTGAAACCAGTTCTCCTTGTCCTGCCTGCTCCTCTCCCAGGATACCTCCCTCGTCCCGCCAAGGAGAGAGGTGCTTCCCTGGCTGAGTCCTCAGGGAATCGTCGTCAGCCTGCGACCCGTATAGGGCTCAGCTGGGTCACCTCTGCGGGATCTGTCATTTGTGGTGGCGGTCACAGCAGCCTTTAAGCTCTGTTGAACCTTTAAAATGCCCTCAGCGTGTCTTTTCCCTGAATGTGTGCTGCTTCCCACGTGTGGCTGTTTCCCTACCAGCAGCTCTTCTTGGGGCTGGATGTGAGGAAATTGAAGCAAAAGCTGACATTGCATAAATATCACAAGTTTAGTGCTTTTATCTTACAGATAAAGGAATGCTTTTGTTGCTTTTCTTTTTAGGATGTGCTTTACGAAAATGTTGCTTGTGTTAATGCAGAAACAAAGCTTCTGCAGCTTTACTGAAGCCTGCCCTGGTCTGACTCGGGGAGAAAAATGCTTTGCTCTATTGCTTTGTGCAGACTAATGAACCCTTTTGACTTGCAGATCTCTTGCCACTATGAATTAAGTCTTGTATGATGCAAATATCCCTTTCAGTTATGCTTTTCTTATACCTTGATTTTGAATCTTTCCTTTAGATCACGGCTTGCATGACGTTTTTCTTTCTTTTCCTTTCCTTTTGCTGTTTGCAAAGACTCTTGGGAGGATTTGACAGATGTGGTGGAGCAATTGCGCGATGATTCCGAAGGTGCGTTCCACACCCACATCTCACAGCTCTTGTTTGTGCTAATCGTTGGCTTCTGCGCTATTATTTTGAGCCTGAGTGCAAAATGTAGCTAGTTTTCCTTTCCAGTGCCAGTAGCTGTGGCTTTCTTGCATTTTCTAGATGTTGCTTAAATAAATGTTTGTGCTTTTTTTTACTATTTTAACTTGAAGTGGAGGTAGAAGAAGTGAATCAACAAGGGCTATTTGCCTTCTTCTAAAGGCAATAGTTTCCTGAGCCTGGCAGAAGCACAGCTTAAAAAGTTGCAGCAACATATGGAAGCTGAATTCTAAAAAATATTTCAGAAATCACCCTGAAGCTTCAGATTTTCTGCAGTATTTCTGTCTAGATTCTTCAGATTTTCTGGCAGTATTTGCCAAGGCTTGGCAAAAATGATTCTAAGACTTGTACTGCAAATTTTTGTTAGAAATGGTGAAGTACTAAATGAGAAACTTATTTATAGTGCATCTTTCTTGATTTTTAAGAAACGGTGCAAATGTGAAATAGTTGGATCCCCAATGTAGCAAGTGGCCAAGCAAATTGGTACTTTGATGATGAAAAACAACTGCTCCTGCTCGGGATTCAAGTGTTTGGAGCACGAAAGGCTGATGTTCTCATGCACTGGGCACACTGATCCCTGCTGCTCATCTTCCATGATGGTGCCTTTGACTGCTGTGCTGGTTCTGTGCCTGGTGCTGCCCGCAGCCTCCTCAGCCACAGGCAATGTCCTCCTCTCCTGGCACAGCAGCCCGTGCTGCTTCCCAGAGAACGGCATTTTCCAAGGCAGGCTTCAAGGAAAATGGGGGGGGTTGAGACTTCTTTTTTTCATAAAATATTGTATGAGTTGTTTTGCATTTATTTTGTCAGGCGAGAGATGTTTCTCTGCCACATGGAAGCAGCTGTGCTAAATTTCAGGCTACTTTAAGTTGGTGTTCTTGACTTAAGATGGAGATCCTTGCTGAAATGCTAATGGATTGGCATTGCTTTCGGTGGGTTTGTTCACTTCTCCAGTGTCTCATCATTCCCTGCCTTGGATCCAAGTTTTAGCATCATTTTAGTTACTTCTTCCTTGTTTCAGAGTAAGTATGAGGAGTGATAAAATTTATTGTCACCAAATGAGAAGTACCAAGACCAGGCACAGCTTAACCTTTTGAGATCCTGTATTGCATTGACTCTTTCTTGACTTCCAGGTTCCTGGGTACAGATTGTAGCTTCTAAACAAATTACAGGATTCTCGGATGCTTTTGGAAACATCTTCATGGAAGCAGCTGGTTAGAAAACATGTCTATTCTGTAGAAGCTGCAATATTTAAATAACAAAAGTGTCCTGGCAGTTTGATTCCTTCGTTTGAAACCCAAACCTGTGGAAGGGCAAAGTTCAAGGGCTGGGGATTTACTTTGTAAGGTTTGTGACGTGGGCTGTGTAGGAAAGCCCAGGCAGAGGTTTTGCAGTTAGAGGCAGGAGGAAGTTGGAGAAGGTACCAGCTCAGATGGAGCATGCCAGGTGCACACCAGGATCAGACTTGTCCCAGTTAAAGCCAGCCTGACAGTTTTACTGTGTGGAAGTCAGCCTTGCCTGCCCACCCTGCCTTCTTTAAAGGTGTGCGGGGTGCAGTACATAGAACACAAGTGTCAATTACTTAGCATTTAATTTTTGGAATAAACCTTAGGGATTTTATCCAGTTTCACACTACATAAGCTAATTGGTTTGCAAGATGAGAATCTTGGATAAACTGCACGTGTAGAGCATGATTGCTCACAGCAGACTAAGGAAGTGGAAACCTTTGATTAGTGTGACATGGGGAAAATATTTTTGTATTGAAATCAGCTAATAGCCAGTGCCAAAGGAGCATTTTCCTTGGTGCTCTCGTACAGTTCCTTTAATTCTGCATTAGGGATTGGTTTGCCACCTGAGCAGAGTCACTGTGGATGCCTTGCTACCCATCAGATCAGTGGCCTTGGCCTGTGAGGAAACGCGATGAGAGAGGAGGTCTCTGTGTCTTGGCAGTACTGTGCCTGACTTTTTTCCTGAGTCTGCATTCCCAGTGATGGTGACTGTTAGCTACACTGCAGGTCGTAAAATGGGTTGGAAACCCAGAGCAGGTCATGTGCTCAGGATACCTCCAGATCAGCCAGACCCATCACTTTCAGGCAGCAGTAGTCCTGAAAGGCAAAAAAAACCCCTCACAAAGTTGAGTCTTTCTGCAGTCCAGTGCTGCTCTGAGCATTGCACTCCTAAATGAGTACTTGGAAGTTCTCTAAACTATGGAAATAAATTTAGAGAAGGAGACTTCTGGTGCTGCTTCATTCTGAAGAAGAAGGGGGATAAGAGAAGCTCTGTCCTGAGCTGCTTTTGGAGGGACTGCGCGAATGGGCTGTGGTATCAGGTTTGGATGCTGGCGCTGTCCCGGCTCTTCCCTCTGCCTATGCTCTGGATTTTTCCCAGCCCACAGTGGCGTGCACTCAGGTGTGGGTATATTAGCTGTGCTCTTGGCTCTCTTTTTGGCTGGTGGGTGCTGACAGCGTGCCTCTTGCTTAGATCTGTAGTCTGAGGTGTCCTGTGGTCACGTCTCCTCTGCCAGGAGTAGTTAATTCACTCGTGAAGGCGGCAGCTTGGTTCAAAGCTCCCTGGCTGTTGGCAGCAGCCCTGGATAAATGGGCCTTAGAGGGATGAAACTGCCTACACCTGAGAACTGGAGCTCAAAAATTGGGTGTGAGTAGCAGGTGTAAAGGTTGTTTGGATGTGGATGTTTATAATATGGTGGAGGAAGACTATAGTCCTGGGAGATCTGTAAGTTTGGGGATTTAGTATGGCCTGTTGGGAGCCATGGAGGTCAGCTCCTCCTCACTGGTGAAAACCAGTAGCAGTGTTAAAACTAAGAGAGAGAAGTGGGAGCCGGCTCCGTGTTACATCTAAGCTTAAGAAAATAGTCTTGAGGAAGAGAGATGCAAGTTGAGGTAGAGACACATGTTGCTGGATTAAGTGTAGGAGGGGGTCCATGGTCATCTTTAGATGGAAGAACAAACCACAAGTGGAGGATTCTTACCAGTTTGTAGCTGGGGATGTGAGTTGGAACAAGTGATGGCCATGACAGTCAGAGACAAGTTGTCAAGGTGCAAAGCACAGGATGAGCACCAGGCTCCAAATGTCTTTCTTGAAAATAGGGAGCTCTTGCAGTTATTTGAAGTATTAAGGCACCCTCAGTATGATACATTATCTATTTCCATGCCATTGTGACTTTGGCCCTAAAATGCTAGTTGATGTTGATTTTTCTCCACAAAAGGCCTGCAGAGTGCCTCCTGTGAAACTCGCTGCCCCAAAAATGCCTTCAAAGCTGAGGAACAAAACGAGCGAGGTGGGGTGTTTACTGTAATGAAGCCAGCTTTTGTTGCTCACCAGCGTTTTCCTTCCTTTGTTGCAGACCCGAATTACCTCATGGCTAACGAACGCATGAACCTGATGAACATGGCCAAGCTGAGCATCAAGGGGCTGATCGAGTCCGCGCTGAACCTGGGCCGCACGCTGGACTCGGACTACGCCCCGCTGCAGCAGTTCTTCGTGGTGATGGAGCACTGCCTCAAGCACGGCCTCAAAGGTAGCTCAGGCAGGGGGGAACGGCCCTGTGGGGTAACAACAGAGCTCTGCAGCCTGCACGAGGCCCGAGAGAGGCTGGGCACGGTCACTGCTGTGATCACAAGGGACTGGGCGGGCCGAAGGAAGGCACAAAACCTGCTGGAGGGGGAGTTGAGGCGTTGTTTAAAATAGCATTTCAGTTGTCACAGGTACAACTCAGTGATCAGGCATTAAATTGGCTCTTGGCAACCTCGTGACTCCTTTTCCTGCGTTTCCTTGTGTTTTAGGAATGCATCCCCTTGCTGGAAAAGGAAGTGCAGCCCTGGAGCTCCTTTCTCAATAGCTCTGTCTAAACTGAGGGTTTAGGCTGTGTGCAGCTCGTGGCTTTAAGCTGCTGTAAAAGCAGAGCATGTGTTTGACTGTGAAATCCTGAGTCACAGCTCAAATGGCCCAGTATGGACTGTCCTTTAGGTGCTGCCCTTGCGTGGTAGTAGCTGGAGATGGAAAGCAGAGGGGCTTGGAAATGGGTGGTCTTTAGGGCCCTTCCCACCCAAACCATCCTGGGATTCCAGGACACCAAGTGCCTGCCCAGTAGCAGCCCCAGAGGAACCATTCTGACAGGTTTTGCCTACTTTTTGTTCGCTTGTTTGAGAATGTGTTATATCAGCTCGGGTCTAACTGGCTCATTTTTTATTTCTTTTTGTTTTTTAGCCAAAAAGACTTTTCTTGGGCAAAATAAGTCATTTTGGGGACCTCTAGAATTAGTAGAAAAACTTGTTCCTGAGGCTGGAGAGATAACAGCAAGTGTTAAGGATCTCCCAGGGCTGAAGTAAGTACACTCCTTTACTGCATGAGTACATAACATGGGTTTTATTGTGAGAAGGATCCTGAAGAGAAGGAAGGGCAAACAGAACCTTCAGGAATACATTTGTCACCTTCTGCAGATAAAAATGGATCATTGCTCTCTTACTGTTTGTCAAGGATCTGCAGTAGGAGAGCACAGGATATATTCTTGCTGTATTAAGAGTGTGGCAACTTAAGGACAGCAGTTCATTTACTGCTAGCACTTAAGGAGTGGTGATGTGCCTCAGGCGTGGGAACAGCCTTTATTGAGCATTTATGAAGTCAGACTCGAGAGGAAGGGAATTAACAGGAAGGTTATAACAGTTTAAATAGTTTTGAGGCTGATGTAGGTAATTCTTCTTTTAAATAAACTCAGGTAAAGTGTATGTGAGAGGGATGCTTAGGCACCAAGCTGGAGAAGATGGTAGTTGGTGTTAAAGAGGGGAGGAAAAAAACCACAGGAAGCATGTGTTACTTGTAGAAGTTTCGTAGGAATTTCAGACATCACATTCAGGCTTGCCTATTTCGTGGTAAAAGAAACTGTAGGAAGCTTTCAGCTTGGAATAGAAAAAATGGGTAAGGAAGCTTTTGTATGAGCAGCAGGACTAAGGGTGGAGTCATCTTTGCTGGAAGAATAGGTGGACAAATTCATTAAATTGCTTTTGGGTTAGTATTTAGTGATGTACGTAGGGACAAGTGCTTTTCCTGGAGATCTGTGTGGGACTCCTGCAGCAGCTGACAGGACCAGTGCAGTGCCCAAGCTCCTGGTACCTCTTCCTGTTGTAGAGCATTGCAGTAGGAAATGAATGGAAGTGGAGAACAGTTTTAGCGTGAGTTTCTGGACCTTGTGTTCACAGTGACCCTTTGGAAGTGCCAGGTCCTGTTAGTGAGTCAGGAGGGGGCAGTGCTGGCCATGGCTTCCTTGGTCTGCTGCTCCTCGTGCCAGGTGAGCTCAGACATCCAGGCCAGCGTGTTAGAGCCTGTGCTCCCGATGGCCGGGAGAAAAGAGGGGAAGGACTGGGGCTCGAGCCCACGGCATCCTGTGGGAGCGTTCAGGAGCACAGCACCTGAGGAGAACGGCACTGACTTGGTGTTCTGAGCTGTCTGGCTGGATTCCCATCCAGTGGCGTTGGGCAGCTGTGCTGGGGTGTGCATGTTCCTGTGACTTAGGTGGACCTGCTTGTGACTCAGAAGGTGATGAGCTGAAGCAGCTGATCTGTCTGGCAGCATCCAGCAGGGATAATCAGGGAAATCTTTTAAGTATGGCAGCAAAAATATCATGAGTTAGGACCTGTTAGAAACAGTGAAGTCTGGATTTACTTGTGTTTACATACCGTGTATTTGTGTTTGCACCAGTGCCAGCTCTGTCTTGGAAGTGCAGGAACTTGAGGTAGGGTGGGGTTGTTAGAGCTGTTGGTGACTGTGCTTTTTGCAGGGTGTCTGGAAATGTTTGTTTCTGGTCTTTGCAGGACACCTGTGGGCAGAGGAAGAGCTTGGCTTCGCCTGGCTCTGATGCAGAAGAAACTTTCGGAGTACATGAAAGCCTTGATTAACAGAAAGGATCTTCTCAGGTGAGTGCTGGACTCATTCTCAGTTAGGTTTACTTCAGCTGTCTTTTAAGATCCCGATCATCTTTCCCATCTCACTCCCCTGTATCTCTTGCCTGGCATCCCACAGTGAATTTTACGAGCCCAATGCACTGATGATGGAAGAAGAAGGTGCCATCATTGCTGGCCTCCTCGTAGGTCTGAACGTCATTGATGCCAACTTCTGCATGAAGGGAGAGGACCTGGACTCCCAGGTACTGGGTATTCAGTTAATGGGTTTGTTCTGCTCATTTAAATTGGAAAATTCATTAATTTTGCATAGCTTACTGGTATAATGAAGCCTTGCTGAAGTGTAGCAGGTGCTGATGTTGTAACTCTAAACTTCCATACCTGGGATCAGTGGGTTGGTCTTAGAAACCAAGTGTTTAATGNACCCAAACCATCCTGGGATTCCAGGACACCAAGTGCCTGCCCAGTAGCAGCCCCAGAG
The DNA here is from genome assembly GCA_013397845.1 of Melanocharis versteri. Taxonomy (NCBI): domain Eukaryota; kingdom Metazoa; phylum Chordata; class Aves; order Passeriformes; family Melanocharitidae; genus Melanocharis; species Melanocharis versteri. Next base: position 212,615 of record VZTG01004486.1, on the reverse strand, counting down.
GAACCATTCTGACAGGTTTTGCCTACTTTTTGTTCGCTTGTTTGAGAATGTGTTATATCAGCTCGGGTCTAACTGGCTCATTTTTTATTTCTTTTTGTTTTTTAGCCAAAAAGACTTTTCTTGGGCAAAATAAGTCATTTTGGGGACCTCTAGAATTAGTAGAAAAACTTGTTCCTGAGGCTGGAGAGATAACAGCAAGTGTTAAGGATCTCCCAGGGCTGAAGTAAGTACACTCCTTTACTGCATGAGTACGTAACATGGGTTTTATTGTGAGAAGGATCCTGAAGAGAAGGAAGGGCAAACAGAACCTTCAGGAATACATTTGTCACCTTCTGCAGATAAAAATGGATCATTGCTCTCTTACTGTTTGTCAAGGATCTGCAGTAGGAGAGCACAGGATATATTCTTGCTGTATTAAGAGTGTGGCAACTTAAGGACAGCAGTTCATTTACTGCTAGCACTTAAGGAGTGGTGATGTGCCTCAGGCGTGGGAACAGCCTTTATTGAGCATTTATGAAGTCAGACTCGAGAGGAAGGGAATTAACAGGAAGGTTATAACAGTTTAAATAGTTTTGAGGCTGATGTAGGTAATTCTTCTTTTAAATAAACTCAGGTAAAGTGTATGTGAGAGGGATGCTTAGGCACCAAGCTGGAGAAGATGGTAGTTGGTGTTAAAGAGGGGAGGAAAAAAACCACAGGAAGCATGTGTTACTTGTAGAAGTTTCGTAGGAATTTCAGACATCACATTCAGGCTTGCCTATTTCGTGGTAAAAGAAACTGTAGGAAGCTTTCAGCTTGGAATAGAAAAAATGGGTAAGGAAGCTTTTGTATGAGCAGCAGGACTAAGGGTGGAGTCATCTTTGCTGGAAGAATAGGTGGACAAATTCAGTAAATTGCTTTTGGGTTAGTATTTAGTGATGTACGTAGGGACAAGTGCTTTTCCTGGAGATCTGTGTGGGACTCCTGCAGCAGCTGACAGGACCAGTGCAGTGCCCAAGCTCCTGGTACCTCTTCCTGTTGTAGAGCATTGCAGTAGGAAATGAATGGAAGTAGAGAACAGTTTTAGCGTGAGTTTCTGGACCTTGTGTTCACAGTGACCCTTTGGAAGTGCCAGGTCCTGTTAGTGAGTCAGGAGGGGGCAGTGCTGGCCATGGCTTCCTTGGTCTGCTGCTCCTCGTGCCAGGTGAGCTCAGACATCCAGGCCAGCGTGTTAGAGCCTGTGCTCCCGATGGCCGGGAGAAAAGAGGGGAAGGACTGGGGCTCGAGCCCATGGCATCCTGTGGGAGCGTTCAGGAGCACAGCACCTGAGGAGAACGGCACTGACTTGGTGTTCTGAGCTGCCTGGCTGGATTCCCATCCAGCCTGACCCACCCGAGGAGTGGCGTTGGGCAGCTGTGCTGGTGTGTGCATGTTCCTGTGACTTAGGCGGACCTGCTTGTGACTCAGAAGGTGATGAGCTGAAGCAGCTGATCTGTCTGGCAGCATCCAGCAGGGATAATCAGGGAAATCTTTTAAGTATGGCAGCAAAAATATCATGAGTTAGGACCTGTTAGAAACAGTGAAGTCTGGATTTACTTGTGTTTACATACCGTGTATTTGTGTTTGCACCAGTGCCAGCTCTGTCTTGGAAGTGCAGGAACTTGAGGTAGGGTGGGGTTGTTAGAGCTGTTGGTGACTGTGCTTTTTGCAGGGTGTCTGGAAATGTTTGTTTCTGGTCTTTGCAGGACACCTGTGGGCAGAGGAAGAGCTTGGCTTCGCCTGGCTCTGATGCAGAAGAAACTTTCGGAGTACATGAAAGCCTTGATTAACAGAAAGGATCTTCTCAGGTGAGTGCTGGACTCATTCTCAGTTAGGTTTACTTCAGCTGTCTTTTAAGATCCCGATCATCTTTCCCATCTCACTCCCCTGTATCTCTTGCCTGGCATCCCACAGTGAATTTTACGAGCCCAATGCACTGATGATGGAAGAAGAAGGTGCCATCATTGCTGGCCTCCTCGTAGGTCTGAACGTCATTGATGCCAACTTCTGCATGAAGGGAGAGGACCTGGACTCCCAGGTACTGGGTATTCAGTTAATGGGTTTGTTCTGCTCATTTAAATTGGAAAATTCATTAATTTTGCATAGCTTACTGGTATAATGAAGCCTTGCTGAAGTGTAGCAGGTGCTGATGTTGTAACTCTAAACTTCCATACCTGGGATCAGTGGGTTGGTCTTAGAAACCAAGTGTTTAATGTAAAATGCAATTTTTTCTTTTCCAGGTCGGAGTTATCGATTTCTCCATGTATTTGAAAGATGGGAACAGCACGAAAGGCAGCGAAGGGTAGGTGCACACACAGTTGTCCTGCTGCTCCCCTCTTGGGAATGTGTGTTCGAGTGTTCCAGGCTGCCCTGTTTCTTTTTTCCAGAGATGGTCAGATAACTGCTATTTTGGACCAGAAGAACTATGTGGAAGAACTCAACAGACATCTAAGGTAAAACATGATCTCTTGGCTCTTTATTATCTCGTAGAACAAAAGAGAAAACAGGATTTTAAAAAGTGAAGGAATTACTGTTGGGCTTTCTCTCTTCAACAGTGCTACAGTAAACAACCTGCAGGCCAAGGTGGATGCTTTGGAGAAATCCAACACAAAGCTGACCGAGGAGGTGAGTGTCATGGAAAACCACCTGATGCTTTAGCCTTTGGGAATTAGGGATTAACCAGGGAGGGAGGAGTTCCTTTCGGATGTCTGGTGTACAGAATGAGGGGCTTTTAATGGTAGAACTGGAATAGCTGACCTGCCAAGGAATTCCACTGGCTGTTGCTACTGAGCGTAAGTTGGAAAGTCAACTGTATGTTTATGTAAATTTGCAGAAAGTGAGGGAAAAATTGTCATTGTAAGTAAAATGTCCAGCCTGAGCATGAGAAACAGCAGGTACGTGAGGCGTAGGTGCAGTCTGTGTTTTGACACGGGGCTGCAGCTCATTAGTGATGGCATAAATGTCATAAAATGTTTTGGGGTCAGTTCCCTGAAAAATGGGTGACAGGAGGTGTTACCTGACGGAATGAGTGGCTTTTGGTGTATTACCTGCACAGCGACGTGGTACCAGGAGATGGATTGCAATGGTGACTGCAGTATTTCTGGGGTTTGGTAATGAAGCTGCAAGGGAAGCCTGCAGAGTGTGAGCAAAGTGAGGCTGTGGTGACAGCACCTGTGCTGTGCCAGGCGGGGTGTCGGTGATGGGCTGTGTCACACGTCACAGCCGTGCGTGCGTCGGGCCTGAGCTCTGCCAAGGACTCGCACTTGCATCCAGGAGCTCTGTTTGGGTTTGTCACTGGATAGCATGGCTGACCCCTTGGAATGTCTCTGAGCTGCTCCTGTGCATGAGCCTTATGTGAGTTGTGAGTTACAAAGCCAGATGGAGTTTCTGAAGTTACTTTTGCTTTTGACCATTCACTTACATTCATCTGTTGGTCTGCAGTGCTGTCATCCCTGGGAATTCCTCTCAGCCAGGTGTCCCATCCCTGAGGGTGCTGTGTGCTGCTTGTCCTCCGTTTCCAGCCAAATCTTCCTCATCTGGTGGGGTCAAGAGAGAAAAAAATCAGCAAAGCATGTTTTTGATGCGTTATTGTTGTGTTGTGTTCCCAGCTTGCAGTTGCCAACAACAGGATCATTACGCTGCAGGAGGAGATGGAGCGGGTTAAGGAAGAAAGCTCCTACATCCTGGAGTCCAGTCGTAAGGTTGGTGTGTTTGTGTGTGTGTGGGGATGATGGCTGAGCCCTGGGGCCGACCCAGCCTGAACGCCTGGTGTGGAACAGAGTTCATTTCCTTGCGTGTCTCACACAAACCCCTCAGTGGGTTAGGGGAGCGGCAGGTGGGCCCTGTGCAGAGGGAACAGATGGGCCCTGGCCGCAGGGAATCCTGCCTGGCCATAGCAGTGGAGCAGGGAGCGTGCGCGGGGCCGGGAGCTCCCACAGCTCCTGGCTTGCTGGGCAAGGTGTCAGGGGACAGCAGGGAGGGGGACTTACTGAGGGGGGGCAGGAAAATCAGCAAATAGGAGTTGTGCTGGTTTGTCCTGAATTGTTGCAGAGTTCCAAATGTTGGTGAAAAGCCAATAGCGAGGCCAAGTGAGGGCTGGCAGTACACAATGCCAAGTGAACTGTGTCTGTTACCTCAGGCCACCAAGGACAGAACTGCTGACGGGCAGGCGCTGACTGAGGCACGGAAGCAGCTGAAGGAGGAGACGCAGCTGCGCCTGGTGAGGACTGGGGGGGCGCGGGGCTCACCCCACAGGGCTGCGAGGGGTCACTGCCATGCTGAGCTCTTGTTCAGTACATGCATGGGGAGAAAAATGCCTGACCTGACGCTATTTAGGAAATGAAATCTGCTTTAGGAAATAAAACCTTTCCTTACACCCCTCCCTCCCAAAGACAGGCCCATGTAGAATTCCATGACTCTCTGCTTGCCATGCTGCACACCTGGCTCTGATTCTGGACTGAAGACTGTGGAGTTATTCTCTTGAGGGATGTGTCAGATGTGTGCCTCTGAAGCTGTGGCAGTGCAGCACACTGCATGGGCAGAAGGCAAGGGTGGTTACCCCCTGGGTCATAGGGGGAGCTCCAGGAAATGCTGAGGGCTCCTTGTGTTCCAGGATGTGGAGAAGGAGCTGGAGGCGCAGATCGGGATGCGGCAGGAGATGGAGCTGGCCATGAAGATGCTGGAGAAGGATGTCTGTGAAAAGCAGGATGCGCTGGTGGCACTCAGACAGCAGCTGGACGATCTCAGGGCTCTAAAGCATGAACTGTCTTTCAAGCTGCAGGTAGGGAGCTAAGGAAATGCAGGGAATTCCATATTGAAGTGAGAGCTGCTGTGCAGTTATTCCTCCTGCCTGTTGGAGAGGTGCTGGTTGTGGAAGGGTCACAGGCTGTGCAGCACACTTCTGTCCTGCTGTGAGAGCACTAGAGCATGGTGCAGGGTAAAGGCAAATGCAATTTCTTCTGAACAAAAATTCTTCAGGGTCCAGAAATGTGTGTGTGAGACGGGGGAAAGCATCTTGTGTGGTTTTGTGGTGTGAAAAGAGCTGTGGGAGTTTGTGTTCCAGCACAGCTTGGTGTGGAGGGCCCCTGGTGTAACCCCTGTGTGCTGACACAAGCAGGCTCTCCAAACAGCAACACAATGCTCAGAATAGGTCCTAAAATCAACTTGACAACAGGAAAGAGTTGCTTTTGCTCTCCTTGAGCCAATGGCTTTGTTCAAAACAGCTGTATGATATTAAGATACTGAATATTAGCAGGCACTGCATCATGCATTTTCCATATCCAGGAAGCTTCCTGCATGGTGGCATTGCCCTGCTGTGGGGTTCAGATGGAGCCTGCACCTCTGCGGCAAGACATTTGTCCTTGCAACACTGACCTGGCATTTGCTTTTTCAGCACCTTTTCCTGCTTCTCTGCTGTCTGCTCTGTTGTTTCATGTCCCAAATGATTTATGAGGGTTTATTGGGATTTACTGCTCCTTACACAAACCTCCACTGCTCCTTTTCCCAGAGTTCAGACATGGGAGTGAAACAGAAGAGTGAATTAAACAGCCGCTTGGAAGAAAAAACAAATCAGATGGCTGCCACCATCAAACAGCTGGAACAAAGGTAAGACAGGAAACGTGAACCATGACCCACTAGTGTGTCCTTTAGCGTAGTGTCCCGTGGATCCGGAATGGGCCAGGGGAGAGTCCCAGTGCTCTGCCAGGCTGAGCTGGCGAGGAGAGCCGTGGGAGCAGTAGGTCTGGGACTTGGTTAATGAGTAGCGCAGTGCGCTCCATTTGTGCTCTCATGTTAGGGTTTCTATTGGGAACGGTTCTTGGTAAACAGGGTGGTTTTCTTTGTAACAAGTTTGTTTGAAATGTTTCACGATACCTACTCAGCTAATTCACGTGTTCTTTTTCTCTCGCTGTTCTTATTTTTTCCGTTTTCTCATCATCCTCATTCTGACTTACTTATACAGTGAAAAGGATTTGGTGAAACAGGCAAAAACCTTAAATAGTGCAGCAAACAAACTGATCCAGAAGCATCATTAGACATTTTTATGTCTGGCCACCTCACAGCTCTGACATCAGAACTCATTTATGAGGGGAGAACTTGAGAATTGCTAAAAGCAACTGTTAAAATGTTAATTGTCACCTAAAGTTGATTTGGAATTTGCCGAGTTTTTAAAATGAGTGAGTTTTTCTGCCGAGATTTAGTCGGGTATAAAAATCCCCAACCCTGCCATTTAAACCGTGTTCAAGTACCACCGAGTTGGCCACTCAGCACCCCGGGAAAGCGTCAGGAGCGGGCGAGGTGGCCGTGCCCGGCCGCTGCTGTCAGCGCGTGCAGCAGCACGGCCCTCGGCGCGCGCGGCTCAGCCGGGACCGTGGCCAGCTCGGGACAGTCCGCTCCTTTTCCGTATTGCCCCTTTTGTGAAGTAGATGAGAAATGCATCCCTGGACGTTGTTGACAGTAGTTGTGTGCGTACCCCAAGCCGTTCCCCTTCCCTTCCGTTCCGTGGGTTCAGCCCCGAGTCCGAGCCGAGCGGGCGCGACGCTGGCCCGGCACCAGGAACACCGGCCCTCCCGCAACCAGCCTGCCTGGATTCTGCCTTAGGGACTTGGGGGGGAGGGTGGGGACTTATCCTTATTCCTTTAAACTTCATGTGTCCAGAATTAGTAGCTGTAGGTGTCTTAGAGTAACACGATAGAGTGGTAAGTTCAGTGGAAACCTCCTTCTCTTTGCATTGCTTCTACCTCTGCCAGGAATCCCTCCAGACATACCCTGTGGTCCTTCCTGACCCAAGGAAGCGGAGGAGAGCTGTTTTGGGAGGTATCTCCCCTTCCCAGAAAGGGAAGTTACAGGTTTTATAAAAAATAATCTGATCTTCGTTTAAAGGAAACAAAAACGCGTTAAAAAAAGAAGGAACCCAGTGTGCAGCAGTGGGGAGTGGAGATGGAAATTTGGTCCTTGCCCTTTTCTTGTCCAAGTAGTTGGTGGTTGAAGAGTTGCCTTTTACACTTCTTTCATTTTCTTCTGAGTTTGCCTTGCTCAAAACAAATGGAATTTGCTAATGGAACAAGAGCTAAAGCTTGGAAACGCCTCTCAATAGGAAAAATAATTGCCAGTTTAACACCCTGGTGCAAAATCTGAAGTAACTGAAGCTTGAACTATTAAAAACTAACATTCTCTGATCACTGAAGTCCCCATGCTGGCCTCTTGCAGGCTTTAGGTTTGTAAGTGCTCCTCGAGATATTTTTTTCGTTTGGAAGGTCAGATTTGGGGAGTTTCTGTGTCGAATAAGGTTTTTTTTGCTCTGGTGAGATGCCTGTAGTAATTATTTGGTGCCAGTTCTCCCTTTGACCTGTAGGACGGTGCTCCTTGGGGCAGTGGGTGGCAAATGTGACAAACACAGGAGGGAACGCCTCGATGTGTTTAAAAACCCACGGGGCTCAACCTGGTCCCCGCAGATGCGAGTGTGGGCCACCGTGGGGCTCGTTCCCTGGGCTCCCAGCACAGCCCTGCTGGGATCCTCCCTGCCATGCCCGAGCCGCATGCTTGAACCTAGAAACTCACCCCTCAGTAACCTGCTACTAGAAACTCATCCGAACTCCCTGGAGAAAAAATAATCCGAAGGGAAAGGTGGAAGCTTTGATCAAGGTGTGTGAACAGCTGGTTAGGGCAGGGAACTCCCCTGCCCCTTTGCACAGTTCTGTTGTAGGAACAGGGGGTTGGATGGTGAGGTTTGTGCTGAAATCAGACAGATTTAAGGATCTGGCTGCTTCTGATGTCAGGCCCCGAGTGGGAATGTGTTGGTGTACTGATGCCTGGGGCTTGAGCTGAAGTGTCCATCCATGGGAGAGACCAGGAACATGCACTAATTCTCAATAGAGTAGCTACAACCTATGTTGCAAGTTCCAGTTACCTGTGCAAAGCTGAAATGTAAAGTACATTAAACTCCAATTGGACTTAAAATTCTGTGTACTTGAGGTTTGCTTCGAATCTGGATAAAAGTGATGTTTTCTGTTTCTCATCTAATGGCTGTAAACTGTAGTGATAGAATAAAAACTATTGAAAACGAGAGCTTCTGCCTGGTTCACCTACATTTTGCTTTGCTTTGAACTATTTTCCTCCTTTCCATTGTTTTTACCATTCTCTTTTTTTGGCTTTACCTTTTCACTGGGTTTTTTATTTGTTTGTTAAACTCGGTCTTCCTCCCCACCATGGCTTTTGTTTTTTATCACAAGTTCATGTGGCTCAAATCCAGATTGCGACAGGCAGAGAAGGACCGGCAGCTGGCCCAGCAGGACAACCGGCTCTTCAAGCAGGAGTTTGGGGACAAAATCAACAGCCTGCAGCTGGAAGTGGAAGAGCTCTCCAGGCAGCGGTGAAGAGACCCTTTTCCAACCTCTTTTCTGGGCTGTTGTTGCAGTGTCTAGGGGACGGCAGGCAGGGTGATGGCAGAGGGAAGCAGGAGATGGAGAGGGAGTGAGGCGACTCGTGTGTTAGGTGCCACGAGGTGTAACTCCAGGGAGCGAAATCCTTGGTAACAGCATCACTTGGACACTGCACACACTGCTGGTGTGGAATAGTTGTGGATGCCCTATCCCTGGAAGTGTTCAAGGCCAGGTTGGACAGGGCTTGGAGCAATCTGATCCACTGGAAGGTGTCCCTGCCCATGGCACAGGGTGGAATAAGATGGTCTGTAAGGTCCTTTCCACCTCAAACCTTCTGTGATCCTGTGATAATTGGGAATCCAAAGTTAACACTATCAATTTGCTGCTCCTGGGCAGGGATTGAGCAGCCAAGTCTCTGCCTGGAGCAGACACTGAAGGGTCTGGAGCAAGGGCAGTGATTTCGGTTGTCTTACCTGCCACACAGTACTGTCATGTGGATTTTTCTCCCCATTGAAACTGCTCTTAGTTTTGCTGGAAGTTAAACAGAGACCTTGTCAAGAGCCATCGCATTTTCCCCTGCAGCCTCATCACTTGAGCAGTGTCAGGGACACAGACAAATCTCTTTCCTTAAAATAGAAGAGCATCTCCTGCAGCCTTGACGCATCTGTGGCTTTTTGCAAGGTCACTGGGATGAATTCTGTGGGAGCATTGCTGGATGCATGGAGGTTTTTTGTCCCTTCTTCCCCTCCTGTCCCAGCTTTTTGTTTCCTTTTTCAAAAAGGTGCTCAGACAACCAGAAAATGGCTTTGGTCAGCAATTGGTGCGAGGTTCTAGGTGTGCATGGGTGAGCTTAGGGGACATGGGCAAATGGGTCTGGTTTAGCATCAGTTGGATGCTAAATTGTGCCAGAATTAGATGAAGGACTTGCAGATTTTTCATCCTGACACATTATGGCTTAACACACTGCGAGACAGCTTTGGGTTCCAAGAGGCAGTTTTAGCTCATGAGTTCGGGGTGTGAAGAGAGGGTCAAACAGTTAATCAGTTGTCAATGCCAAGTGTCCCAAAACCATCCTTTATTCACAATTCCACCTGGTATTCCAGGAGCCACCTAGAACTGGAGCTAAGGAGGGAAAGAGACAGATGGTCTCACAGTCACCAGCACAGCCAAGAAAGCAAAAAATCCCCAAAGAATTGGCTCAGACAGGTAATGTGACTTGGGTTTTTGGCTCGGGTTCGAGGTACGGTTTCACTTGGCTCATTTGCTTTTCCTGAGCTTTCTTGGGCAATAAATGGTTGTTGTTCCTGTGCCACAACCAGAGGAGCTTTGGGAAGATTTTACACACTCTGAACAGGCAGTTTGAGTTGTAACAATGAGAACTGTGCAGTAACAGAGATGGCTTCTGCAGTTCTTTGTTTCTCCCTGGCCTGCCTGAATGGTGCAGTTTTGTCTTTTTTGACCAATATTATACAATTTCAGTGAAGTGCTTTAGGCCTCATGGCTCAGCTGTGACCCACATCTCAGCTGGGGAGAAGGGGAGGATTCTTTGCTGGCTGGGAAAGTTGGTTTCTGGTCAGCTTTTACCAAAGCTCTTCAGCCCATCCTCGTTCTCAGCCTCTGCTCTGCAAATAGGAACTGGTGACTGTGATGTTTTTGGTAACAGAGGTCGTGGGACTCCTGCCCACCTCTGAGAGGCAGCGTCCCCTCCGTTCGCAGCAGAGGGAAAGCACTGAGGGCCGCTCCCAGGGGAGAATGGGGCCCAGATACCCCTCTGTGCCAAGGAGGGGCAGAGCAGTATCCCAAAATAGCAGTGCCAGTTCTCCCCTTGCAGTGTGGCAGGAGCGAAACCGGAGTTTTCCTCTAGTGCAGCTGATGGGTGAGTGTTTCCTTTTGGCAGGATGGGAAGCTCAGAATCCAGGAAGAAAATGCTAAACTGAAGCAGCCGCTGAGAGAGAACAGTGTCCTGCCACACAGGTAAGGAGGGAAACAAATCTCATCTCTGGCTCTCCTTTCCAAAGTCCTGCTTTTCCTTCTCCAATTTCTGTGCCAAAAGGGAGTTTGGAATAGTCCAACTTGCCTTCTTAAGAAAGATTTCCAATGTCATGTCCTTTGTTGAGTTCTCTGCTGCTTTTCCATAGCTCTCAAAGGGCAGGAGGAGGTTCTGTTGTTTGCTGTCAGTGCTTTCAGATGGGAAAAGCTCTATGTCTCTCCCAGTTACCTTTGAATTTTTTTCTATCTAAATCTGCTGTTTACTGTTTTTTCTGACTCAAGAATCCTTGTGAAGGCAAATGCAAGACCTTCGGAACTCACGTCCAAAGTACCTTTGGTGAGGGAAAGGAGAAGGGTGTTTGGACCTCCTAAAGAGAAGCTGTTGGGGAAAGAGAACTTGAAGTGAGATTTTAAGAAGATGGCTGTGTAAAATTGTGGTTCAGGTCACTTGTTTCCAAGCTGAATTATTACAGAGGAGGATTCTTGTTGCAGGATTTTAGTATTTGGTTTTAGAAGCTGAAAAGTGTTTTCAAAGCCCCAGGGCACAGCTCGGTGCTGAGGCTTTGGCTCAGGGATGGAACAGCCCATTGAAGTGCTCCGGCTGTCAGGGCTCTGCTGCAGTGTCTTGGGTGCCAATGCAGCGGCACTCTCCATTGAGTTAATCAATGAGTTAATCAGGAAAGTATCCTCTTAAAAATATCATTAAGTAGTTCAAGTCTGCTTTGCCAGATATTAAAAACCTTCCAGGCCTGAGATGCCTTTTACCCCTGTTTCACCTGGAGTGTTTAAGCAGGTGAGGGTCAGGTTGATGGTCTACAGGCCTTGTGCTGCTTTATTGCTGCCTTTCACAGCCAGGGTAGGGATCAAACCTGCAGGCCTGTGTTGAAAGCCACTTTCAAACTGTTTTGCTCTAGCACCTCCACAGTCTTTTCTGTGTTCGTGCTCCCTCTCCTCTGCTCTCCTGAAGGCATTTTGCAATTTTTTCTTCTGCTCTTCCCATTGAACCAGGAGTGCTACTCAAAAATCTGAAGAGGGTTTTAAAAACAGGATGAGGGAATTCCCTGATAGCACAGGGAAAGCCTTATTTAAAGGCTCTGGTGGTGGAAGGCCTGCTCCAAGTGATGCTGTTGTTCCCTTATAGGTCACCCGGCGGCATGCAGGAAGAGCAGGTGGGTGGTTCTCCTTCTTGGTTGTTTTGCTCTTTTCCTGTAAATGAACTGGACCAAAATCCACTCCTCCTCCTCCGTGCACCTGGCAAAGCACAGCCAGACCCCCAGAGTGCCACTGGGATGCCTTGTGCTGTCTTGGCCACTGGGAATTTCTGCTTCTGTCAGCTTGTCCCCAGTGAAAACTATGATTAGTTCCTCCCTTGTTGCTGCAGAGCTCTGCCACAGGAGCCGTGTAAAGCAGAATGTCTTGGTTTTGGCTTGGGCTTTAGGAGCAGCCGTCGAGCCCTGGACACGCTGAGATCTGCCAGCTCTGCCAGGAGGAGGACAGCCGGGGCCAGAGAAAGGTAACTGCTGGACTTGTACTGGCATCTCCCACACCTGGTGACTGTGAGCTCCCTCTGCTTTTTGTTGTGGAATCACAAATTCCTGCTGGTGACTGGTACCAAGAAATGAGCCCTTGCAGGCCCCTCTGCCCTTAACAGAACTCCATTAAATGCTGATGGAGTGATGGTTCCCTGCACCGCCCTGTTCAGTGGTTTGTTTTTCCTCTCCCTTAGCAGCTTCTTCCCTTCTTAAGCTCAGTGTTTGCTTTCCCCCAAGTTGGCCTGCCAAGACCTGAACCTCTCCTTGACTTCTCTGTCCTTTTCCTGCATTCCAGAATATCTGCAAGAACTGTGGGGGCATCTTCTGTGAAGCCTGCTCGGTGCACGAGCTGCCCCTTCCATCCAGCATCAACCCCGAGCGTGTCTGCAACCCCTGCCACCAGCGGCTCATCCAGCAGTATTCCAGCAGCCCCTTGTAGTCTCCCAGTGGCAGAGGTGACAAACAACAGCTGTAGCTGATGGTGTTTCTGGAGTTGTTCAGGGGGAATGTGAAGACACTTGCCCATGTGCTTTGGAGGTCGGATGGGAAGCAGCTTCTTGGTGTTTAGAATCTCCTGTTACTAAAGCAACAGTCTGAGCCCTTCCCTGTACCAAAATCTGCTTGTGCTGTGGAGAATTGCATTGGGAATGTCACATGGAGCAGCCCCGAGGTGTGCCTGAGCAGTCTCAGGACTCTGGGAGCCCCTGCCCAAGCCAGAGCTGTTGTCTGCACGTGGAAGTCGGGAGCGTTCTCGCCCTCACGTGTGTGGCGTGGGTGTCTGCTGCTGCTGAGCAAAGGCTCCCCAGAACCCAGCAGGAGCGCTCGTATTCCTCAAGTCTGGCTGCACTTGAAATCCCATTTCCCCTTTTCCGTTTGCCCTGGACCAGCTGGCTCATCCTGGGAACCCTGGGGAGTGGTGTGAGCAGGGCAGGTGGGACACCAGTGAACACATCCTCCCTGTGTTTCCTTGGCTCAGGGCTCTGACCAGGGGCTTGGTCTGCACAGGGACACCCCAAACCAAGCTGTGAATGTTCTGTTCCCTCTCTGTGCTTCACGGGCTGGGCCCAATCCCCACCAGAGAGAGGTTTAGGGCCCCTTGGAGCCACCTCTCCACCTTGCCACCTCTGCACCTTGCGCACATGGAAACGCTGTTACAATAAACCTGGCATTTCACTTTTTGTTGGATCAAAACTAAATGGGAACACTTCTCACCTGTTGGAAATTTTAGTTGCACATACAGTTCAGAGAGGTTTCATGGTTCGTGCCACATCATTCTTTGTTACTGTTCCCTCAAGGAATTTTGTTTGTCCAAAAAGCATTGGTAGCTCTCTTGTGTCACAGGAGTGTTTGCTCCTTTTCCTACTGGCACCTCCTGCAGTCTCTGAGACCACAGAATGTCCTGTAGTTCATAGAAAAAGGAGGCACTGGTGTGACAAATGCACTGGGGTTTGTACAGATGCTGTTAGGGAGTAGTGGTTAATTCCTTGGAGGGGATTTTCTAGTCATTAGATTGGCTGGAACCACATGAAAAAGCCTCTTGGAGCTGAGGTACTGACATGGTCAGTTTGTCCCAGGAATCATCTCTCCTAGATCATTCTAGGACTTGGCACGTTCAGCCACCCAACTTCTACTCTTCTCTGCTCTTTTGCCCCCCTGGGTAGCTTCCTGACCTGTCTCCTTGCTGGTATCCCCTAAAGCATGGCAGGAGTTGTAAACAGCGTTGAAATACCAAAAGCCTGGAATTCAGGTGAATTCCTGAGTTCTCTGAAGGGGTGAGACACTGGAGGTGATTGGAGAAAACACTGAATTTAGCGTTGGTAGTTTTGAGTATGTACTGTACACATGCAACAGTGTGAATTCCTGCACTCAGCGCCAGTGTGACCCATCCCCTGAGGAGAAAATAAGACCCAGGCAATGCAGAGGGAGCATTAAACTGGAAATGGAGGATTAAACTCCATGGAGCAGGGAGGTGGCTGAGCCCCCTTCAGAGCACAGCACTGGTGGCTGCCATGGGAGTGGCCTTTCGGAAGGAGGGCACTGGACCGTGCTGGCTGCCAGCTCCCTCTGTGCTCAGGTACTCTGTGAGATGCCAGGGTGGCCTGACACCTGGATCTTGGGAATGGGGGGGGTCAGGTTTTCTGATGTTAATTTTGTTCCACACAATAAAAAAACTTGATCATCCAAATCCTGCCTCCTGAGTGGTCTTTCCATCCCATTCCTCTTGGGCTGGAGGTATGAGAGCGTTCAGAGCAACAGCGTGCACCTGTGTGAGGACTGAGATCAGTCAGCTGTTAATTGGCAATCCTGGTGTTTTATTAATGCAGCCTGATGCACCTGGAGCCCAGGACTGCTCCACCCTGCAGCCCTGGCCATTCCCACTGCAGCTGCTGCTGGTGCAACTCCCCACAGCCCATCATCTATTACAAGCTCTTACACAAGGCTGAACTAATCTTAGCTTGTTCTCCTCGCTCAGTGGTGACACTTGGACCTGATCTTCACGCTCGTACACACAGAATGTGTTTGCTTGGCCTAAAAACAAGGAAGAGGAAAAATAAAAATCACTCCCTCACTGTGGCTTGCTGCTTTCCTTTTTTCCCCCCAATGCCCACTGCATTTTATTCCCAGGTAATCCTTTACTAGAATGAAATAGTACAGTTTGACAACAGTAAAATACCACAGGCTCCAGGTGGGACATGCTTAGGTGGGGCTGCAGCACAGGCACACAGGGTGGGGGTGTTTAATTCCCCCAACACAAGGGAGCTGCCAAGGAAGCGTGGGATCCAGGTAGGAGGTCGGAGTGCACATCTTGAACCTGCCCCAAGGACTTATCCCTGGCCTGGATTACACACCCCGGATGGGTGGGCTGCCCTGCCTGCTGCAGGGGCCGGGGCTTGGGCAGCAGTGACCACCACCTCCCACTGAGGGGAATTCATGGAACAAGCTGTCCATCATCTTCCGTGGTCACATCAAACCCCACCCCATCCAAAAGAGCAATTACTATGAAGCCACATGTATGGGAAGCGTTTAGCCATGTTTCCTCTCCTTGCCAGGGAATATAACTCCATCAGAGCTTTCCACGCTTCCTCTGCACTGTGGGACTGGCACCTGTGGAATCTGGAGGTGCAGGCTGTGGGATCCAGGCTGAACACCTGGTGTCCAGCTGGAGGCTGGTTCCCTTCAGCCCCTCTATGTCTTACCCCTTGGGCTGGTTGGAATACTGGGAATTGTGAGCCTGAGGCACACGTTGCCACAAAGAGAGCAGGAAGGACAGGGATGGGTGTGCTTACCAAACCTGCGCGTGGGCCGCTGTCACTAGCAGTTCTCCTTTCCCTTTGGATGTTCGTTCAGGAACAATTCAATGGCACAGCACTCTGGGGAACGGAAGAGAGCTGGGCTCAGGTCAGACGCTTGCATGTGTTACCTTGTATTCTTTTTTCCTGGCAAACCCTTGGCCCATTACAACTTGGAAAGCCACGCTCCCCTCTGCACAGGGTGCAACAGCAGCTGGGTGAGCTGTGCCAAACCCCCTGAGGTCTCAGCCCCGGGGTTGTAGGGTCCCCTCTTTTTCTGACTTACCCATCTGTGACCCCTCCTTGGCCATCGCTGTGACTGCATCCTCATGGCTCTCAAAGTGCACATCTGCTTCTCCTGTGGCATCTCCATGGGAGTTATATTCCACCAAGATCCTTGTGGGCCTCAGCGGAGCAAAAAACTGAAAATGAGGAAAGTAGGAGAGTTTGGTGAGAAAGAAACAACAGCAATGCACCCCATGACCCAGAAACTCCATGGTTTTACTCCGAAAACCTGCCAACCCATGGTGGGGTCTGAGCTCCTGAGCAGCAAAAGGCTCCCTGATCCATCTGGGTGAAGCTGAGGCACTCCCCAGTCACCTGTCCCATCCCGTGAGCTCCCGGCATAGCAGCTCCTGCCAGGAACAAAAATCCTCACACAGCACCCATGTTCTGTACACATCAGTGCAGCTCCATGCACACTGCTAACATTCCTCTGCAGTCAGCTACTCCGAAATCTTGCTTTAGATCCTCAATGGCTCCTCAAGCCTAGTGATGGATATTAACACATCCCAGCAAGCCTTAATTCCTTCTTATTCAGGGAGAGGAGCAGATCCCTGTTGGGCCCCTGAGGCCACAGCTGCCCAAAGCCACACGGCACTGAGGACTAACAGACACCAATTAATTAAAAGCCTGCAATTGCTGCAGCTGTAACAATTAACTGAGGGTTTGCACGGGTAATGACACAACCACACTTCATCCGTAGCCTCACTGTTACTCACATTTATAATGTCCCGGGCACTAGCTTGGGAAGGAAAACCCCTCATGTGGACAAAGTGCTGTGGTGGTGATGAGGTGTTCTCAGACTCTAAAACGTTCCTGGAGCTTTCTGTTCCTTCCCTGCACAATCCTGTGGAATGGAGGAAAAAACCATCACTAGCGCTTGCAGTGCCCCGCTCCCTCACGTGAAAGCTGTGGCCACGTGGGGTGACACGAAGGGACCTCGAGGAATGCTCAGGACAGGGAGGGACTCACTAATTTCTTCTTCGGCATCGGAGCCTCCAGTGTTTCTCCAGCCCCCTTCTTCAGAGATGGACTCATACTCTCTTCTCACTTTGGAGGAGGCCATCACCTGCTTGCCGTAGGGCATGTGCCTTTGCATCTGGTGCTTTCTGCTCACGTACACTTCTATATACCTGGAGTCCAAAGGGAAAGAGCACATGGCATGCCTGGCACCCAGGGCTTGGAGAAAGCACCTTCCTGATGTGTCCTGCCTTGGCTCTGCTCAGGTACAGGGGGTGAGAGCCCTGCCACGGCCCTGAACAATTCATTCATTTCACTGGCACAGCTCTCTCTGAGGCTGTTTTCCCCTCGCTGCACTTCTGCAAACCACACTGATTTCTACAACCCCCAAATTTAACACCCTACCCAGCCCCAAAACAGGTCCCAGAACAGGCAGAACCACAACATGCACAGGGTCACAGGAAATACTTCAGTGGAGCCCTAAGATGTTCCGTATGTCTATGGGACTGGTGGGATTTCACTAGCAGTGTTAAATCGGGCAGTTTCCAGAGCACCGAAGGAACAGCGTGATGAAAAGGAAATATGGACATCCAAGGCAGGGGGCCTTCCTCCCTGCCTGAAGGGAGCAGCCAGAGTAAGGGAAGTAACCCTGTGTACAGGCTGACAGAGCTGACAGCTCAGCCCCCGCGAGTCCCCACTCAGCACTCAGCACTGCTGCAGGCCAGCTCCGGATAAAACCAGGAAGAATGAATGGGAGCAAGCTGCCAGCAATTTTGGAAACACCTCCATTTCTTGGCTAATCACATAGAAATGGAGGTGTGTGAGCCAGATGGGCGAGTCAGGTCAGCTCTTGTTCTGACAAAAAAAAATTAACAGTAGATTTGGAATTAATCTCTACTTGAGAGGAGGGGAGTCCTATTAATTCAATTAATTAATTAATCAAATTCTGCCTGTGGAGCAGGAAGTAAGGAAATAAACTGAAATTGGTTTGCAGGAGGTNTTAATTAATCAAATTCTGCCTGTGAAGCAGCTGTTTACTTTTAATATGAGTGGGGAGGGTGACAAACACAAGGAAATGCAGCCTGGGAACAGGAAGTAAGGAAATAAAAGGAAATTGGTTTGCAGGAGGAGAGGTAAGGTTTGGAAAAATCTTTTATTATGTGGAGTGCAGATAAAGTTTTACAGATTATTGAAGAAAACTCAGGAGGGAAAAGCAGCCTTGGTTGTTTGTTTTTTTTTTTTTCTAAGCAGGTATTTAAAAGCTGTGTAGATGTGGTGCTTAAGGAGAGGGTTTGGCAGTGGGCTGGGCAGTGCTTAGGTTAATAGCTGGACACAGTGATCTTAAAGGCCTTTTCCAACCTAAGTGAGATTATGATTCTGGGAAAAGGTGGCCTGTGCTTCTCTCTGAGAGGAGAGAAGCTCTTGTGAGGTAAGTGTGTGGCACAGGGCCCAGTGCTCTGGAATAAAATGGTTAAACTCCCCAGGGGGATGTGGTCACCAAAGAGGTGGGAGATGGTGTGGTGCTGGCCAGCAGTCGCTGCTGGGAATGGACTCAAGCCAGGTAAACTGTGCCTCCTCTCCTGGAGAGGAAACACCGGCTGTGCTGGGCACGGGGCTGAAGGGCAAGGGGATGGCTGCCAAAATTGCCCAAAGCACGGAGGAACCTGGTGGAAATCTGGCAGCATCACGTGACTGAAGGAGGTGCAGGACCCCCGTGCACTGAGGCCTGGGCAGACTGTGTCTATCTAGTGTTCCCCACTCTGGAGGCTGTCACCCCTTTTCGTTGGGATAAGAATGCCTTCAGGAATACCTAAAAAGCAGGAGACTTTCTGAGAGGCCCCAAATTCCCCCCAACTATGAGCGCTGCAAGTGCCTCTGCCCTCCTGAATTGCACCTTGAGCGTGAGAAGAGCTGTTTCAGCCGGCAGGAAGCGAGCTCCAAGTCACACAGGTGCTTCACACCACGTTCTCCTACCCCCCGAACTCCAGGGAAGTACCTACCTATTTCCCATATATTCCCTGTGCCGCAGCAGGGCCTTAGCCGCCATTTCAGGAGTTGCAAACTGCACGAAAGCTTCTCCTGTTCTTCTGTCTCCCCGGTAAATGAAAACTACGTCTGTTATTTTCAAACCTAGAGATGGCAGGGGAGAAAAAGGCATTGACTGTGGCAGAAACTTGTGCTAGAGCTCAGAAAGCCTTTTTATTTTTTTTCCTTATTCTTCTGTTTTTTGACAAGCTAATTAGGCAGCTGAATAGTTCTGAAACAACTGCTTATGCTGGCCTAAGTATCTTTTTTAAACTCCAATTTGTTTGCTTTAAGGCAGTTTTCACAGAAGCCTTAATTAAAAAAGGAATGACCTTGAGGCTCCAAGGAAGTGAACCCAGGTTCTGGACAACAAGTAGATCCAGAGCTTGGATGTTCTTGAATGCTCTACAAATGTTCTTGAAATTTTCTCTTATTATGGTATGTTCCTGTATTTTTTAAAACTCAAGTCAGATGCAGCGAATTTCACTTTTTGTGTTGTAGAATATCATCCTGGCGAGCCAGGACCCGGACTGCTCCAGCACCTAGCATGGGACAAGGATTCAAGTGGCACAGGTAACCCACCCATCCTGATGCCACAGCTGGGAACACCCACGCTGCATTCACCTGGGCTGTAACTACCCCACAAGCCTTTTTCCCTCTCAAGTTTGCAAATTATGCACTGGTAGCAATCCAACAGCAGATCACAGCACCTGGTCCCCTTCCTTTGCTTCCCCAGGCCCCAAATCAGAGTGCTGAAAGTACTGATCCTGTGTTAGACCTGCACAAGGTCAGAGGTACAGGGAAACTCTGCAGAGAGCTCAGAAAGCCTGAGTGGCTTCTGGGGAACAGCAACTCCTTGTTGTGCTTAAGGTGTTCAAGGGTGCACGTGCTTTGCCTTGTCCCTTGAGGAACAAGTGCATCAATTTAGGGAAGTGAATGCCTGGTAAGGGAAGAGCCCAGGCTGAGTTACCTGAGAAGAAATCTGCGATGTCATCCTCGGTGGAGGTGAAGGGGAGGCCCCGGAGCAGCACGACTCCGTCGCTCGTGGCCTGCAACTCGTCCTGCAGGCTGCGCAGCAGGCCCTCCACATCGCTGTTGTGCACCTCAAACACTGCAAGGAACGCGGCCGTGGAGCGCTTTCCCGCACGGCACTGGAAGGCAGCGCTCCTAAGGCAGCTTCCGCCCCCTGCAAAGCTCCATCCTGTCTCCTCCCCCACCCCACGCTCCGTGCTCTGCCCTTCTGCTTTCCCTGCCCAGCCTAGGACATTTTGGCCCAGCGGTGCCTCGCCGGCTGATCTGCTGCTCGGTTCCACCCCGTGCCAGCCCATCTCACTAACCAAGGAGCTCTCTTTCCCTGGGGAGCTCCATTGCAACCTAACTCGTGCTGTTCCAAACCCACCTTTCACGTAGCGTGGTCCCATGTACCTCAGGTGCTTTTCCAGGGCTTTCTGGACGTCTGCTTTGGACTCCAGCTCGATCAAGGCATCCCCCCTGCGCCTGCCATCCCTGTTTAACAGGAAGTGTATCCCGTTCTCACCGTTTCGGATTCTACAGCCTGGAAACCAAGGGACACACAACACAGGAACATACGGGACTGCATCAAACACGGGGATCTCTGTCCTGACTACAGTGCACGGGGCTCATCCCCTCAGCACTGCGGAACAAAGGGTAGAAAGAACACTTGCATTTCTAACATGAAGTCTAATGTCAAACTGACTTGCTTTAGTTTGGCAGGTTAGCGATTAATTTAAAAACTTGCATCTGGCCCCTGGGAGGATGCAGCATAGTATGACAGTGGGGAGGATCAGCCCTACAAAGGTATGTAAAAGCTGTGAATTAGGATCAGAAAACAACACCACAGTTTAATCAATAAAACCCTCCAGCTTCTTGAAAAGACAGGCGTTTGGGCCAGCCATAATGATCTGTAAGAGCATCACTTCGAATTGGAACGCCTTTGCTGTGGAGACACTGATTAAGAAGGGAAAGACTTGTCCAATTAAATTTTAGAGACCATAAGGATGACGTTCTAGTTAGTGTCCACCCGTTTGGAAGTTGATTATTCCCTTTATATGTGTCAATTGTGAATAATTTTGCAGCAATAATAAGACCTCGTCTTTCTCTGGCTAACGATCTCTAAACTTTCCTTCTGTTAAGTAGTCACGAACTAATGGGCTCAATACCAGCATGCAGCACAGTTAGGCAGGAAAATGAACACCCATACTATCAAAGAAGGTAAGGACATCTTCCTCGGTGCACGAGAACGGGAATCCTTGCGCCCTGACGAGGTAGACGCTGTCGCTTTCCGCCTTGCGTGAGGCGGGCTCCTGCTCGGAGAGGCCACCTTCGCGGGACGGAGCATCCGTGACCTGCCACGGACACACGAGAGAAGCCCGCGGGTGAGAAGCGGGAGGCCGCGGTTTCCCGNCACTTCCAGGGATCGGGCAGCCACAGTTTTGGCGGCAGCCTGTGCCACGGCCTCACAGGGAAGAATTTCTTCCCAGTATCCCATCTAACCCTGGCTTCTGTCAGTGTGAAGCCATTGCCCCTTGTCCTGTCACTGCAGGCCCTTGTCAGTAGTCTCCATCTTTCCTGCAGGCTCCCTTCAGGCACTGGAAGGCCGCAGCTGGGTCACCCTGAAGCTTTTCTTTTCCAGGCTGAAAAAATGCTAATTCTCCTAGCTTTTCCTCATAGCAGAGGTGTTCCCTCCCTCTGGTAACCTTGGTGGCCTCCTCTGGACTTGCTCCAACAGGACATCGACCTGACACGGGTCAGTGCTGAGGACCCCAGGGCTGGATGCAGCATTCCAGGTGGGGAATGCCCTGAGCAGGGCAGAGGGCAGGAATCCCTCCTCCCCTGCTGCCCACGCCGTGGGGATGAGCCCAAGACACAGATGGCTTCCTGCAATACGGAGTTTTAAGTCGTGCTTCATCACTGACAAGCCTTTTACAGGCCTTCCCTGGAGACTGATTTTTCCAAGAGAGAGGATTTTCTCCCCCTCACTCCCATCCCTGCTTGAAGGTCTCAGAGGCAGCACGGGCTGAACCTGCTGGTGAAGAGCATTCCCCTTCCGGGTGGTCTGGGAAGACAGTCCTGCTGTCATTGTATCCAGGAGGGAAAAGGGGCAAAGAGCTGGCACCAGCTTCTCCTAAGTGCACACATGGGGAAGGCAGGTCACGCTGAACCCAGAAAAAACTTTTCAGGATGAAGCAAAAGGAGTAGGAAAAGGCAAGCCAAAATCCCAAGCCCCACCAGTGGAGGAACCCAGGGAGGGGCTGCAGAGGCTCAGATCCAGGATTTTCGGGCAGGTGTCCAAGCAGCTGTTGAGGAGGAGGATGTGCCAGGCCAAGCAGGACCCCAGCACCAGGAAGATGATGAGAGCCAAGATACTCCTCTCTTTTCCAGCACCCTATAGTTGTATCCCGGGGATCACCAAGGAAGAGTTGCAATTTCAAGCCACTGCAAACTATCAAACCCAAAATAAAATCTTGGGTTTTTCAGCACAGGTCTTTCATCGTGTTGTGCTGCCAACACACTCATTTATCAGAAGCCTTGAACGTTTCTTATCACCGTTTTGAAAATGTGAACAAGCTACTTTATGTCACCCTCTTGTTGCTGGCCGGTGCTTTTGTAAACGATTCTTTGTAACAAACTTTCACATGACAGACCATAACCCTGAGAATAGCACAGCCTCTTGACAAGAGCGCTCCCAACCCGTCTGAATTTTCAAGGTAAATCATGTATTATGCACGTTTTCAAAGGAATGTTGACCTCAATGCTCAAGTGGTTCACATTCCAGTTTTTCATAGCCTGCTTGCCAGGTTTCTCTTCAAAACCTTCTTTAAATAAGCAAGCACATGCCACAGGAGAAAAAAAAATTAAGATAACTATAGGAATTCATCTTGAGCACTTATCTATATCTAGATTGGCTTTTGTGCTTTCAATTTAACTGAATAAGCAGGTCCCTAAATCCTAGGGACCAAAGGAATGTTAGGTGCATTCTTCTCCTGTGACCCAAGCAGGGTGCAAGGAAGAGTCTCCTGAAGGGATGCACATCTTCCACCCATTTTTACTTTGATTTGCTTGCTTCCCAAGCACAGGAAAAAAACACCCACTGCTGCTTGTCTGGCAGCTTGTCAGGTTTGTGAGAATTACCTTTAGAGGGCACCACGTTGTTGGGCAACTGTTGGCACTGAAGTTTCCATGGAATCTCGGAGCTTCCTTAGTTACATGACGGATCAGAGCCTCTGCACCTACGGTAGAATATAAAGGTCATCCTAGGACAAGAGAATTTGCATTTATTCACTTCACAGAACTGCTGCTGAATGAAGTCGGCTTAGGAGAGGGAATCTGCCTCTGTAAAAATAGAAAATCTCAGGAGATGCCTCCATGCTGCTGCGGACCAAGAATTTATGTGCCTTGGAAAATGTATCTACCTGGCAGGATGCCTTTTTCATTCATTATGTTAAACAGGTTGTTGTTAAGAATAATCGATACCAGCTATTCTTTAGTCTGATCAGAAAAAAATGAGGATCAGAAAATCATCAGATGTGATACTAGAACAAGTGCTTATCTAATATTGGGAAACATTCCTTATCCCTCTGTGTAATCTGCTGTCAAGAAAAACTGACCTTCTGTTCTCTCGTGGTATTTTCCAAAATTATTTACACGCTGTGTTATTTTTCAAAACAAAACGTGGTCTCCCTTCCATGTGAGACATAAAGCCCGCACCTTACATAAGCGTCTCTCCTGGCCGAGTATTTCCTGCTGCAGTAACCAACGTTTAATTTCGACTCGCCGCTAAAATAAAAACGTTCCAGGGGCAGAAGGAGGCGTACGGGTGGGAAGAGGGAAGGGAGGTTATTCGTGTCCCAACAGGAATGTGCCAGAAAGATCAGTGATGTATTTTTGTTTGGTTTACGTGGCCAACTTAGTCTGCCAGCATCTATTACAAGGTGCCCCAAGACCCATTCTGTGCTTTGGCTAACACAGCCAAAAGGAGAATTGCAAACGTCGTGAAATGCTTTTTAATTACACCTTTGCTGCCCAGTACAGCACAGGATTTTAAAGGTGTCCTAAAAACAGTAGTGTAATTTCAATTTACTTAGAAATGCACTGACCTGGCATTTTGACTTAGTCTGAGGGACAGAGACAGAAAGTGGAAAACGCGGTTTCAGCATTTAAAAATGTGAGGAAAGCAGATGACTGTCAGTGTGGCCACATAAGGCGTTCTAGCCGAAACCCCTGATGTGCCGTACGGAAACTTAGTGTTGTGTGGGACTGTAGCCTGTTTCGATGTGCTGAATGTGCCCGATAAATCTGAAAGTCATCAGGTTTTCCTCCGGCCTACCTGCAGCAGTGTGAGGCTTTGGGGATGGCCGAATGCCCTTGCGGCAGGAGGGAATCCGTAGGGGTCATGCTGCCTGTCCTGCGCCCTCTCCAAAATCTGGCTTCTTACTGGCTTAAACAGAGCCGTATTTTCGTGTGAAAATTATACCCTGGGATTGCAATTTCCGCCATAAAGAGCACTGGGATGTGACTGTATCTGCCTGCCGAGGGTTTCTTAGGAAAACTGCAGGTTTTTTACCTCAGCAATTTAGTTTTTTTTACCTCAGCTGCCCACAGTGTCACCGGAGGGGTGCCCCTCCTTTGCTGACCGCTTGCCCTCATCAGCCCAGTTAGAAATTGCTAACAAACCAAATATTAAGAAATCTTAGAATCCGTTTTGTCCTGTTTCGTTTACAAAGGGTTCAGTGAGGAGAGCGGAAACGCTGGTTAATGCCTTTCCCTTCTTTTTCTGGTGGTGGCGGTGACCTGTGGGCTGGTACCTTGGCCCCCTTTGTCCTGAGGGCTGAGGGGGAGGCTGAGGGGAGAAGGGGGGCTCCGTAGAGGCA
>VZTG01004486.1:162165-187922 GCA_013397845.1 Melanocharis versteri | reverse complement strand
TTCCCCTTCCCGCACGGCTTCCCTTCACGGGCGCGGGTTTGGAAACAGCCGCGGATGATCGGCCCCGGGGACCTCCCCGGTGAGCGCCGTGCTGCCCGGCGAAGGGGTGTCGCTGGGTAGGCGAGAGCGGGGTCAGGGTCGAACACCCACCCCGGAGGTCTCCCCGAGCTTTTGTGATATTTCCGTGCGGGTTTCTCGTTTCTGGCGGGCACGGGCTGGTGCCGTAGCGTTGTGTGCCCCGGCTGAGTTGGGAGCTGGCGTGTGGAAGTGAACCCCGGTGCCGGTGATGGGGCAGGTGGGGCTCCCCGGCTGCCGGAGCCCCGCCAAGGGCCGGGCCGGGCTGTACTGCGGCAGGAAAAAGCTCCCTCAGGAGCCGGTGGCGATTCAGGTGCGCGCAGAACCCCACTTCTGGAAATTTTGCTTCGTGGGCAAGAACCCAGTGAACTTTGGTCCCTCCCCTTGGAAACAAAGACGAGGTACTTGTGACAATTAACATAAACCGGTTCAGTGACCTATTAATTAAGGCGAAGATGCGCTCTAGGGAAAGAAGGGCGATCAAGGCAGCTGAAAAAGGCACCCTGGAAGAGCCCAGCTCCATTAGGGCCTTGTCCCCGCTGAGTGTTCCCGCACACCCCGGGCTCCGTGCGAGGGACTGGTGCCGGAATATCTGACAGTGGTTAGAGGCTTGCTCTGATAACCAGCAGATGTAAACGTGGCCTGGGTTTAGAGAAGAGACTTTATCTCCGAGCTGGAGTGTTCTAGTAAGTTGTGTTCTCATGGAGACAAATAACCCTGGCGCTGGCTTCCTCCTCAGTCCCTCCCTTGCGTTTATCTTTTAACTCTGCCGTAGCCAGCCCGCGGGCCTGTCGTGCTCCCTGCCCCCGCAGGGATTCTGGAAGGCACCTCTCGGCTGCAGATGATTGCCCGTGGATCGAGGCGCGGTGCTCCTAATGAGAAGCCCAGCTGTCCTCCTCCTTCGTAATTCTCAGCTGCCACGGTGGAGACGGGGGGACAGGATTTCGAGCGTCCTGGGAATCTGGTTTGCAAATTAGAGAGCCTCCCTCTCCGTGGCGTTTGGCTAACTGGGAATGGAAAAGCGTGAAACCCTCGGCCCTCTGTCACAGGCAGTAATGAGATGCTTGTTTCTTTTTCCAGCCCCTTCTGAAACCTAGGAAAGCAAACCTTTACCCCCACCTCCATTGTTCCGAGTGATCCTTCTGGATGAAATACAGAAATGGAAACTGGAGTTAGTGCACGGCAGAGCCAGAAGTGTTGGCAAAGCTGCCTCAGCTGTTGTTGGCAGAGTGCTGTAGAGGGCACCTAATTTGCTCATCTGCAGTCTAGAAATGGGTTTAAAAAAAAAATTGAAAATATGCCTGCTAGGCCTCGGGTAGACCAGGGAAACTTTCTGTGTTGCTGACATGGAATTTTGGAAGTTTTTTTTGGTTGGTTGGCTTTTTTTAGGGATCCAGAAAGTTAGCATCACCTTTTGTCAGACTTGAATTTCGGCTTGATAAGAGTTATTCCAAGATAGTGCTTGGATATCTGCAGGTTTCATAGTGCCAGCTTGCGTTTTGAGCCGCAACCCCCCCACGTTTTCACGGTACTTGTACCGTAGTGTTTTGCAGCACTTTTTCCCCCCTTTGTCACGGCGCCGCGCCGGTGAGGAGGTGCCAGCGGTGTTTGTCCGTGCTGTTGTCCCTGCCTCGGTGACACTGCTGTCCTTTGGCGAGCTGACTCACGGTTCGGGGCTCGGTGGCAGCCGGGAGGATTGTCCTTGCGCACCGGGAAGGTTTCCTGCGCGGCCGCGAACCTGTCGCGCAGGTTTATCCTCGGGGACTGGGCTGCAGCTCGTCGGCCTGACACCCAGCACGGTGCCAAAAGCTGTGCTCTCCCGCAGGCTTCCCTGTTGTCAAGGAACAGGGGGATTGTGCTTGGATAACACGGGCTGCGTGGGGCCCCCCTTGTCCGCTGACAAATCCGTGGCTATTCTTCCCTGTTGCTAGGGCCAGTGACATATAAAGCTACATGGAGGGGGAAATAAAATCAAGGGAAGCCATTGTCTTCTCTGCTTATGAGGAACACTATAAAAAGACTGTCTTGTGAGGCGAGTCACTGAATTAATACAACTCGGTTTTGACAGCAATTGTTATTTTCAGCGCCGTGGTTTTCTCTTTCTGATCCGTCCCTTCCTTTCTGAAAAGACTTTGTAAACCTCTCCAACGGCTGAATAGGTTATCCCGAATCTTTAAAAATGATTTAAAAATGGGAATTGGACTAGAAAATATCCCCAGTTCCAAAAAAACACTGCTTGTTAAGTTCTCTCTAGAAGGAAATTACAGCATAGCTGCAGGTACTTTAGCTTACATCTCCAAGGAAAAAAATCAAAGATAGTTCTGGTGGGCGTGCCATATGGTGACATGCTTGTGTTATCCTCTGCTGGCAAGGCTTACATAAAAAAGAAGCTAGATGAAAACTATTTCTTTATAAAAGGAAAAGATGCAGTTTTGTTATTGAAGTTCTGGAATTGTTTTTTCTTGAAAAAAAAATGCAGAACCCCTATCTTTGGATTAGCCAACCTTTCCCTGAAGATTGCAGCACAGGGGTTTTTTAAAAAGAGATTGATTTAAGCAGTTGTTGCCTGATCAGTCTTGGAAGGACGAGGAGCTGCTGGAGGTGAGCGAGGGTGAGTGGCTGTTGTTGGGGGCACGTGTGTTTGTGAGTGGAGGCCAGGTTAACTTGTAAACCAGACTGGAGGATGTGCTCTTCCTTCTCTGCCGTGTTCTACAGCACAGTGGAGCCTGGCAGCTGCTTCTGATGCTCCGCGTGGTTTGTTGGTTTTTTGTTTTTTTTTTAATTGAAGTCATGCTTTGTGTGTAAATATATGTGCAGAAGGTGTAGCGAGGCATTACTTTCTCTTCCCCTTCCCTCTCTTGCCGATTAATACCAAAATCAGAGCTGGTGGGTTTGTTTCCAGATTGTCAAGCAGTGTGGTCTTCCTAATTCCTCAGGCTGCTCCTGCTCTTGGAGAGCATCAGGGCTGTTTGTTGTTGTGCCTTCATCAGCTTCCCGAGGTGCCGAGCTGCTGCTCCTTGTCCGAGGAATTCCCTTCGTAAGGTGGGCAGTGTAGCAGCTGTGTGCCTTGTGAGTGCTCCTTCCATACTTCTGGAGGTGTGTTTATCTCCTCTTGATCAAGGACTCCCCTAGAGGGCCGCTAGGCACTCCTAAACTTGAATTTGCTCCTGGAAAAATCAGCGTGTAGGCATTTGCAAGCTGTTAGAAATGGGAAATAGAGTGAACATCCAGGTGTTTCCCTCCCTGTGTTTTAACGTATTTGTTTACTTCAGTTTTAGCTTGAGGAGTGTAAGGCTGCTGTGGAAGCAGAGTAGGGGCTCTCCACGCAGGAATGTGTTAACATAAAATGAGCTGCTTAACTGGTAACATTAGTGATGTGTTCAGTTCCTTTTTTTATTTTTTTTAAAGTACCGGGATTGAGAAGTCTCTCGAGTTTTTCCGTAAATAAATTGGAGAGAGAACTGTAAAGCTATTTTTTTAAGCCTTGGTAACAGTAATTTTGAGTTCTGAGGAAAGCAGAAGTATTCCGTAGCGGTAGGGTTTAAATGGAATCAGCTCTGACAGTGAACTTGAAGGGAAGTAAAACGTGGGGTTTCGGGTGTCAGATAAGGGAGTGCTGCTGCCTTATCAGTGAGGTTGGAGGTAGAGAGCAAGGAGGCTGCTGCCTGGCTTTTATTTCTGCAAGAATGGGTCTGCCTCGGAGTCACAGAGCTGTGCGCTCCCGTTCAGGCTGTGAGATGTCTGCACTTGGCCCGGCACTTGGAAAAACAGCTTTTGCCCCTACTGCTGTGTTTGGGAAGCATGTAGTAGGTGAAGTGAGTGATTGTCTCTTCTAGATGTTGTTGGATAGCTCCTTCTCAGATAGAAACATTCGTTTGGAAGAAAAAAAAAAAGCTTAGGAAGAAAGGCATTGTTCAGTGTGAAAGTTGTGTTTACTACATCCCAGTGATGTCCGGTCTTAATTGCTTCCTAATTGTTTGCTTTTATGCCACGATTGTTTTCCCTTGTTTGTCCTTCCCTCTTTGTGTTTGCATCGTAAGTGAGCCAATGCCATGAGCTATTTGCAGGGAGGAGTGGTGGAACAAGGATCACTTTTGAGGGCATTTGTTCGCTGGAGAGTGGCTGTGATTTTTGTCTCTATCAAATGCCTTTAATTTTCAGAGAGGTCTCTGGATTTAAGGCCTCTTCGTGGCAACAGCCACGGGGTCACTGTTCCTTCTCATGCTGTCCTGAGAGATACAGAGTCTTTTTTTATCTTGTTTGAAAAAGGATAAAATATTAGAAGCCTTTGTCGGCCAGGCGGTGGCTGGAGGGCTGCGAGAGGCCGACAGAACGGAGCTGCTTGTTTTTCTTAGAGAAGTAAATAACTGCATGAAATTTGGCCACTCGACGTCTTCCCTCGCAAGCAATAAGGCAGATCTTGCTGCCAGAGCTATCAATAAGCCTCTGACCCACAAATCAGCCTAAACCGCAGGACATGCTCTGCGATGCTTTTAGCATTTGTAAACTAAGCCACTTCCTATTAGAGTTGAGCTACAATGAACTTGCTCTTTGGCTTTTGTTCTTTTCTCCTTGTTTTTCTCCTTTTAAATACACAGGGAGACTGTGGGTTATAAATTCGGTGGCTATAAAAATCTGTTTTCAGCTAGAACTGAGTATAACTATTACTTTTGACAGACTTGGAAACATTTCTCCAGCCTTTACATTTCATGAGGTGGGATTGTGAGGATCCAGTGCTTTGCTTTGTCACCCGTGTATACGGATCTCCCAGATGCTTTCCCAGGGCACTGCTGCTTGGGTCGGTATTTTGGGGAGGGGATGTGAAAGAAGGGAATGAGAGCTGAGGATTTGCATGTATTCATGCAGCTGAAATTGGTTCCTGGAGAATAAGTTTGAAATAGCTTGGGTTGGTATTTTGGGGAGGGGATGTGAAAGAAGGGAATGAGAGCTGAGGATTTGCATGTATTCATGCAGCTGAAATTGGTTCCTGGAGAATAAGTTTGAAATAGCTTCTGATTTCTTAGTGAGCTTAGTTACAATGTGTGGTGCATCTCAAGCGTGTTCTGTTTGATTCAAGGCTTCGCTTCCCATTTCAAATCCCTTGCCTGAGTCAGCAGTCAGTCAGTTCAGGAGGAGACGCTAATTTTGTGTGTCAGTCCCGCCCTGTGAATTAATGAAGGTAACAGTAGTTTTTGCCTTGCAAATGTATTTTGATACTTTTAAAAGCAGTCAGTGGAAGCCAATTCACTCGCTCTTCTTGTGTCTTTTTTTCCCCCTGAAATCCAGCTGTGACTTTAGCTTCTTGTCCCAACTTTCCTTCTGGCTTTTTTTAATGGTGTGTGAGGACACTTCTACCTTGTTCAACCTCTCTTCTCTTCCTTCTCCAGTTCACAGCTGATCCTTGGCAGGAATCCATTCCTTTTGGTATTCTTACATACCTGAGGAGATCCAGCCCATGGTTCACTTGACCATTAGTTGAGGTTTGCTTGGGTTTTTTTGTTGTTGTCTCTCCTTGCACCACTTTGTCTTTCAGAGTGGTCACTTGCCTCTGGAGTTAATTGCTTGTGTCCTCGAGATACTGACGTACAAAATCTTAATCCCTTCCTCACTGAAGGAGAACATCTTGCAGATAAGGACTCATAATGCCTGGATTTGTTGTCTTTATCACAAGTCTTAATTCCTTTCTTTATGACAAAGAGAACAAATGAGCTTAGGTAAGCTTTGGTGAATTCCGCTTTTGCTAAGAATTGAGATAACTGATTTTTGTTATGGAAATAATTTCAACCCAAATAATGATTGGGTGAGTTCTCTATGTTGACCTTAATAAAATAACCTATATTTTGTTCTGGTAGCTGGTGCTTTAATTGTGTTTTTACCAACTTCAGTAGCACAGTCCTGGTTTTGCTTGAAGGGATTCATTGTTTTATGGACTTGCTCAGTGTTCTGGATCCAGGAATCAAAATGGCATTTCTTTGTCTTTTACTTTATGGCCACAAAATTCTGCTTTTTCAAATGCTGAGGTGTACCTTTTAGGAAAAACAGCATCTCTAATGTCCCATTATTAACTCTTGTCCTTGGCAGCTCTTCTTAAAATTTCTTGCTGCAGTGGGAGCGGAAAAAATAAAAGAGGAAAGGTCTGTATATTTAAATTCATAGAACAGTTAAAGTGACTTTGGGCTCAGCTGTCAAATGCTTAAGCTTAAATAATTTCAAAAGAAATCTGTTCCTGTCTATGTAGGAGCAGTCGTTCCCTCTCAGATGCTTCAGGCAGGTGGGTTTTCCTGATAAGATACTTTGGAAGAGATAAGCAAATTTTCCTGATGATAGTTACACATGGCACATACAGGATTTTATTAAATGTGGGGGATGTGTAAGAAATACTTGGGGGTGAGGTAATGCAGTGTATTTTTGGAAAGCTGTTAGATTATTCATTGCTGCCTCCTGTCCATTCCTTCTTCCTGTTGTTCTCTGTGTCATTTCTTGCTTAGCTGCTGGATCCAGAGCCCGTTTTGCCTGTTAATCCAAGCGTAAGTGTAATCTTCCGTCTCTGTTTGAGATTTTCTGTTGGGAAGTTGCCGAGTATTTGTCCTTTGCCACGTTCCTATCCTCAGCCTGTTTTGCGTGGGGGTTACAGTAAAGTTACAGCACTTTTATAAAGTGCTAAAGTAACACTTTCGCCATGAAAATTTAGTTAAATTTCTCCTTTAACTGCCTATTCCTTAAGCACATTAAGAGATGGTTCTTTTTATTGTTTTTAAAAGGGTTGAAGACTGTCTTAAACTCTTCAGTTAAGTCTTTTTTTTTCTTCTTTTAGAAGTGCCCTGATGCGATTTCTTAGGTTGTATGACTAGATTTGCTTTAGTCATTCATTAAGCATCGGTTTCCAAAAGCACTGATCAGCATTTTGGGAAGCCATCCATGTTCTGAGGCATGTTCTCCAAACACTATATTTGGTGTACAAGTAAGGATCTAATTTGATGCTAGAGCCAAGCTTTTATTACTGCAATTTATCAGCCTCAGCGGGTTGTAGATGGCTTTCTGCAAAGCTCTGCTTCCTACTTGTAGATGTATTTACAGGGTGTGACTGCTAGCAGCAGTTTGGGATGCAGGGGACATTAGTCATGGACAGACAGATAATTCAGCCGAATGTAAGGAAATCTGCGTGGCAGGAGGAGCAGTTTGCTGTGGGAAGCAGCGGACTCCTTTTGTGTGGGACGCTTGTCCGTGTTTATCACAAGGCAGGAGTGCTGGAGTGAAGGAATCACGGGGAGGCAAGCACGGCTCATCCATCACCTGCTCTATTTCTTGGACACGCTCCCCTTTGCCTCCTGCCCCAGCAGCCGGGGGATGCTTCACGGGACTGGAAAGGTGTGAGGCTGCCCGAGGCAGGCTGGAGCCCTCCAGGCCACTTCAGGATGTTCTCAGTTACTCGGGGAAACGTCTTGAACTCCTTCGTGCCTGCTTAAATGGTTTAGTAAAGCTTCCTTCTTTGTGAACACTTCCAGGGTCCTTCCTTGGAGCACCATCTGGTGTGTCTCTGAAAGGAGCAGCCCAGACTTGGAGCTTTATATATTTCCTTATATTTGTTTTATGAATTGCTCTGTTTTATACATGGGAAAGGGTAAGTTTTACAAAAAAAAAAAGTGCAGTTGTATCCACTGAATGGTGTACTAGGTACGTTCCTGCAGTAAAGAGGTTTGAACCTTTGTGGAAACTAAACTTGGGAACATAACTGAGTGAAGTTCTGACTTAAGCTGGAATTCACGCTGTGCCCTCCCTTTTAAGTGAGCTGCTGGGAATTGACAGAAATAAGGGTTTCCTGAGAAAAGAGGGGAACATTAGTGAGGAAATAGTGCTGTTTAGCTTGCAGGGAGCTTAATTAGATACCGAAATGTTCAAAATAGTGAACTCCATCACGCAGGAAGAAGCAAAGCAGTTGGAAAAGAAGGAATACTTCATGTTTACCTTCTTCAAAGCTCCAGTAGCCTGCCCTTTCAAAGAAGTACTGCATGAATATTAGGATATTAGAAGAAATAAATCTAGTTTGGATTATTCCTTACGGTTCCACGATGTGTGTGTGTACGTACACAGTAAATGTTAATATTGAAATAGTTGAGGAACCTGGGCCTGATTGAAAGGACCCAACAGAACAGCCAAGACTAGTGCTCACCTTTCTTAAAAATACAAAGTCTGTTTGTAGTAAGCTTGAAATTTTGTGGGTGAAGACAGCATTGTGTTTGCCTCAGGGTAGTCGGTGGATTCCTGGGAGTGTGCAACAAAATCTTTGGGATAATCTCGATTCCTCTCATGCAACAGGATTTCAAATGGATGTCAAGAAGAAGAGAACATGCGGAGGTACTTGGTTCTCTGCTGCAAGCTTCTTTGTTGCCAATCGGAGTGAAAATGGGTTTCAAGGTTGGTGGTCTTAAAGCTCTCGGAAAAAGCCTGCGAGGGACTTGGGAGCAGCAGCGCAGTGACATCCGTAAAACACGCTCAGTGAGCTTTGGGGAGGCTGCAGGTTTTGTGCCACGGACACGTTCCCGTTCCCGTGCTGTCCCCGTGTCTGCCTGCCTGTCTCTGCGAGTCAGGAGGGCACGCTGGCCTGCGAAGCTTTGATCCCAGCCCTTCTGTGATGGATGCTGCTGGATAGTGCTGTTTGCGGCTCTGGCCTGCCCCTCTCTGTTAGTCCTGCAGGGAGCAAGGCAGGAGAGGTTGAGTCACTTCCGCAGCCGCTGGCTGCCTTGGGAGTAGTTTAATTGTGTTTGGAGTGCACGGACAGGGCTCTGGTAGTATCCAGTGAGGGCAACTGTGACTTGCTTTGTTTATTTTGGGGGTTTTCCAGGAGATGAAAGTGTATTAAATGAATGTGTTGTAAGTGAAACAAGGGAATTTATTTTGGTTGTGAGCATAGCAAACGGATGATGATTTCCCGGTCATGGGATGGGGTTCTGGACGCTGGCTTGTGCCTTGCACTGGGAATTGCAATTAGTTGGGAAAAGGGTTGTGTCCAAGTGGGTAAACAGCAGGAACACCATGGGGTGGAGTTGTAGCAGGCACAAGTGCTGTAGCATAACACCTCCCCCTTGTTTACAGGCACTTTCTCAGCCTGCAGACTGGAAAACAGAGGCAGAGGGAAGCGTAGGTGCCTGGTTTGGCTGGAAAACAGGCTGTGGCCACCTAACATCCTTGGGGATTTGGCACCGTGTGCCGCTGCAGGGGGATTGAGGGCACAGGGAGGCGGCTGCTCTGCAAACACCAGACACTTGTCCCCTGCTCGGAGCTCAGCCAGCCAAAGTTTCCCTTCAGGTGTGTTCCAGTGCACACAAGAGTTGTGCTGGACCAATCTCACATGGGCTCGAAGTCCCTGACTCCAAACTGTGTATGTATAGGAGAAAAAAATGCATTTTAGGAATGCGGATGTGTACAGGTTATGCCGGCTTTGACACTGAGGGGTGGTGGCTGGGGCAAGCAAAAGCAAAACTGTTCCTTAAGGCTACCTGGAATAACTTTCTCTTTCCTGGACGTGAATCATCTGATAAGCGCCTGCTCTCTTAACGTGTCGAGTCTCGTGTGTGATGGGACCCGTGTTGTTCGTGAGATTGTGCCCTTTTCGTCTGCCATCCTGTAGGCAGCTTCGGTCTGTGAAGACAGCCTTTCTTCCTAGAAGGGGAAGCCACATTTCCGTCCCTGCCTTGAGTGGGTAGAGAATGAAAAATCTCATGGAAACGCTGGTTTCCCTGTCAGTACTCCAGTGGAAGGAGGCACCATTTCAGATCAGTTATGATGATAGGGGTCACTGTACCCCTTGGGAAGCATCCTTGGGTTCAAAAGCCTGTGGAGAATTGAAGTGACTCTGTGGTGTAGGTAACAGACAAAAAGCCCCATGTATTCTGTTCCTGTAGGAATGACCACGTGTTTGGGGAAAGTTTTCAAGTCAGTGCCACTGATTCCTCCTTAAACAAACCAAAAAAAACCTCTAGGCCTGGAATTGCTTTCTAACCATTGCCTTACCTTCTGGGAGAGCAACTGTGTTGTGTAAGGAGTTGGCAGCTCCTAGCTGCTTCCCGGACCTGCTGCATGGAATGCATCCTGAATTCATACCTTGCTTTTGTTACCTGCAGAGTCAAGGGACTGGGCTGAGACAGGCTTACTGCAATGAACGGGAATTGGATTGGAAAAAGTTGACTTTTTGGTGCTGTAAGAACTGAAGGAAGCAATGCTTTGCTCTCACACTGTCTCTCTTCAGAACAGAAATGTTGTGACTATTCAGTTTTATAAATAGAAATGCTCAAGTTCAATCTCATCAGTGCAGATTTTGAACAACTTCAGCCTAATTTTACCTGCTGTCCTTCTGATGCTGTGATTGTCACAGGGAAAATGTGTTTAAAGGCTGCAGCTATTGATTTCATTGCCAAAAAGTGGCTTGGGCTTTTATTTTATTTTCTGTGTTGACGTGTTCGCTGGTGGAAACAAACCCGATCTTACTCTGATGTTTCTATTCTTAGCAGGATGTTACCATTTGAAGGCCTGTATTATTGTTTAAAGGCTGGAAATGTTTGCTTTTCTGGAATTTGGGTCTTGTCTTAGAGTGTTTCTGTGTTTAAAAAGAGGCACAGCAGGAGAAGGGAGACAAAGAAGTGCAGAGGTAAAACTCGGGGGCTTCCCTGATAAACTCACTTGTTGGCCTGTGGCAGCGAGTTGCTGCCTCAGTTTCCCTGTGTAATGAGACACTAATGATCCCTTCTTCAAAGATACTTTGTGTGCATTAATTAATGCTTGTAAAGACGTTTGAAGATGAAAAAGCAGGTGTTAAAATAGGGAAAGTTCCTATGCCCTGGGTAAATGTTTGCGTGCAGCTTTTTGAGCGTCTCTTGAGCGTTTCCAAATGTTTTGAAGGGCTTATTTCAGCCTGGCCGTGGTGGTGACGGCTTTGGGGAGACACTGAGCGGTACAGCTGTACTTCCAGGAGTTAGTCACTCGCTCCTTACCCCGGGGAGAGGGGCCTCAGCATTATGGAGCAGTTAGAGGAACGGAGGTGGCAGGTGTGTGCTGAAAATGCTGCCACTGCCCAGGAGGTGAGAGCCTGACGTTAGCTCTGTGGTGAGGACAACCTGTGAAGGGTTAACTTTTGTGGAATAGAAGCCTAAAGTTGCCTAAACCTGGTTGTCCCAAATGGCAGCAGACTCGGTGGAAATAGATAAAAATCTCTGCTGAAAGGCTCTGTGGACAAATGTTTGGGAGTGCGGAGGTCTAAGCCAGGCCAGCCCGAGGGCTTCTCCTGGGAGCAGTTACTGGGAAGTCTGTCAAGGGCTGAGGCTGGCTATTTAAGCTGCTTTGAGCACAGAACATCTGCCAGTGCCGTGTTTGAAGCGGAGATGAGCTGTTGAGGCAGCGTGGGGTAAGCAGAGCACCTCAAGTTTTTCCTTTCTTCTGGAAACATCCTCCTACCAGCCTGAGACAGAGCAGCCCGCAGAGCCTGCATCACAAAACCCACCCCCTGCCAGCAGATGAGCGGCTGAAATGACAGCTTTGGAGGCAATCTGGCGATTTGTGACGTGGCTGCGTGGGCTCCTGCTGGTGGGAAGGGCTTGCCGAGGCTCCCGAGCCCCGCTTCCGCACACAGCCTCAGACACAGTTCCTCATTCTGTGCCGGCCCGGGCTGCAGCTGGCGCTGCTGGGGCTGCGGCTCCCTGTAAAAATAGAAGGGCATCGTTTGCTAGAAACGTCGGATGTGGGAGTGAAGGGAGCAAAGCGTCCTCGGAATCGCAGGAATTTCTTGAGGAGTCAGTTCTCCTTGAGAGGCTGCGCGTTGGCTGTGGCAAATAATGGGCATGGTGCAACGTGCTCTCCGTTTCATGATCTTTTTGTGTCCGAGGAAAATGGGATCTTCACTGGTTTCTCTGTCCCCTCTCACTTCTGCATTAATATGAAGGAGAGCTCAGAGACTCTTTAACAGGAAAAGGCAGGTGCTGCCTACTAGCTTGGATCATTTAAAAACCTCGACAGAAATGGCTGATTCCATTATGAAATGTAGCTGAAAATCAGATGTCACACACGACCCAGACATAGATGATTGTGTGTATTGCTGGCCAGCTGGCAGAACTCTTTAAAGTTACTTTTTTCACTGATTGGTCAAGGAGTTGAGGAAATACCTGGAACAAGACAATTTTCTGAGTCTGTCACATGAAAGAGATTGGCATAATAGGAAAAAATAAAATTTTTTTTGGTTAAATAATAGGAGAGCTTCTGAACTAATAAGGTGGTTGGAATAATGTTTATTAATGCAATATTTTTAACCAGACTTTCCAAGAAAAACCACGTCCTAGAAAGATTCTGGCTGAGAGAGGCTGCTTTAGGCTGTCCCCAAGCTGTGTCTCGAGGAGCGTGTTAACTGGCTTCGGTGAACTGCACAAATGCATGGAATTCTGATAATTTATTGCCAAAATTGCGGGTATTTCCATGGCACACGACGAGTACCAGGCTGCATTTATCCTAATTACTTTTCCTTTTGGATGTCTGCCTGCCTGCCTTTCGTGTGAGACCGTTTCCTGCTGTCTTAGGGTGGCTGTGCTGCATTTGAGAAGCAGGGATCAGCAAGGTGTTGGAGGCCGAGGGGGAACGGCTTATTTAGAGCAGTAGTTCATTCTCTTGTTAGAGCCTTTGACAGCTTATGGGAAGAAACCCCCTGTTTCTGGGAAGGGGGGAGCAGGGATTAAATGCTGCCTAAAGCTTTTTCCAGCATGTTGCATTTTCTGCTTCCTTGGCCATGGGTCTGTGCAGGGTGTTCAGCGGGTCTGCAGTGGCTCGGTTTGTTGTCTGGCAAACTCAGGAGCTGGGGTGGGTACGGTGAATTTCTACCCAGAGTTTCTCTGAATAAACTACTTATTTAGGGAATTCCCTCACCATCCTTCCCTTGTGCCCTATTCCCAAACCCTCTTCCCTTTGTTTGGCTTACTCTTTGGGCTGAAATACAAACAGTTGCTTGGGTTAGTTATTTCATAACCTTTTTCCAGGTTGTGTTTAGCTCGTGCTGGGTTCCTTCAGCTCACACTGACACTTGTGGAAAGATAATGATCCCAGCCTCTTCTGCTCTCCAGATGTTTTAGGTTTTATTTTCACTCCCTGTGTTGGCAAAGTGCCTCTTAAGTGGCTGTGTTCCTGAAAAAAAAAAAAAAAGGGTTTAAGTTAAGTAGTCAGTCAAGAGATTTGGAGTTTTTGTTTGTTGGTTTTTTTTCAGTTTCTTCTTTCTTGGGAGCTGGTTTGAGCCTGGCCTGGCACCAGATGCAGGTGGCTGGAGGGGTGGGAGGTGATGGCAACTCCCTGAGCCACAGAAGCTTCTCCCTCCCACTGGGAAGCAATTATTTTATTCAGGATTTGTGTCTGGTATCCTGGCTTAGGGTGAGGTGCGGATGGCTGGGAGCAGTTAGAAGTGTCCTGTAACAGAACAGACAGGAGCAGGACGTTCCCTCCTTCTCCTTCTGGCTTCTGGTTGCATTTAGCAGCTGGCTGCACTGGTGTTGGTCGGGCATCCATGTGAATGTACACGGCCGTGCAGCTGTGCCATCCCTGGAAGTCCAGCCAGGCCCTTCCTCACACCCAGGACCCAGGAGACTTCAGAGGCCTGCGGGAAGGGAAGGGTGCTGGGTGCTCCCCCTCCTTCGGAGCCCGGGAGAGTCGGAGCAGCTCTGGGACCTCAGAACAGAATCACAGAATCCCCGGATGGTTTGTGTTAGAAGCGACCTCGAAGCCCATCCCGTTCCAACCCTCTGCCATGGACAGGGACACCTTCCACTGTCCCAGGTTGCTCCAAGGCTCATCTAAACTTGGCCTTGGGCACTTCCAGGAATGGGGCAGCCACAGCTTCTGTGGGCACCCTGTGCCGGTGCCTCACCTCCCTCACAGGGGAGAAGGGCATTAGTAAGTAAGTAAAGATTTCTTCCTCCATTAAAGAGAGACAGCCCTTGCACCCCTCCAGCAAAACGTTCTGTTTAGTCCTTAGAGAGATGGCCAAGTCTTTGTATAAAGAAATGAGATCTGGGTAATACTTGTAATGAAAATTGTGCTCTCTGGGTTTCGCATCTTTCCACTTGCATTGGAATTCAGAGCTCAGTTTGCCTGTTCTGCAAGACAGAAGTCTTTTCTCAGCTCATACCTGAAAATACTCACAAATATCGGCTCATCTGACACTTCTCTGCAAATATTTAATTCTACACGTCGTGTTTTTGACATGTTAGGGGTTTATGTGCCATCCAGACTCACTGCCGTGGTTTAAAATTCAAATGTCAAAACTTTTTTTTTTCTAAGCCAGCCCATGTTTTTCCAAACAAAATTATAGGTAAGAAAGTGATTAGGTCAGGAAATGGTTTAGAAGAAGTCAGAATAGCTGTTACTTTAGCATCCAATTTTTGGTAAATACCCTGTTGCAACGTGAAAATATGTGAGTGAGTAAAATATTTAATGTTGATCTTGTCCTCACCTGGGACTGGTCTGCTTGTTTCCTTTTTACTTCCTGTTCCAAAAGGTCTCTAAATATTTCCTCTCTCTTTTGCAGTGGTAGTCGCTCTTCCAAAACCTTCAAACCAAAGAAGAATATTCCCGAGGGGTCTCATCAGTACGAGCTGCTAAAACATGCCGAGGCCACGCTGGGAAGCGGCAACCTCCGGATGGCTGTGATGCTTCCAGAGGGGGAAGACTTGAACGAATGGGTTGCAGTTAACAGTGAGTCGCTGGCCTTTTCATCATCACGGGGGTGTTGGAAGTGGGCTGGCACTTGTGGGATGTGTCCCCTTCTGTTCCTGGAGAAAAGGGGGGTCGGGGGACCTCGCTCTCTACAACTCCCTGACAGGAGGGTGCAGCCAGGTGGGGGTCAGGCTTTGCTCCCAGGGAACAGGGACAGGGTGACTGGAAACGGCCTCAAGGGTCAGGTTGGACATCAGGAAGAATTCCTTCATGGAAAATGTTGACAAGCGTCAGAGGTGTTGGAGTCCCCATCCCTGGAGGTGTCCAGGGAACAGCCAGATGTGGCTCTCAGTGCTCTGGTCTGAGTGAGAAGGTGGGGATCAGCCACAGGTTGGACTTGATGATCTCAGAGGTCTTTTCCAACCTAAATGATTCTGTGATTCTAGTGGGGTTTGTAATTGTCCTAAAGTTACTTCCTTTAGTTCCTACCAAGTTTTGAGCCTTTGCTCTGCTAAGTCTCTGGTGTCATTCTTTTAACTTCCTCTAAAGCTGTTTGTCCAAACTCTCTGCTTTCAGGCCAAACAATGATGCCTAAATTAGCGTTCTCTGATTGCTTGACCTTGTTTCCTCCTCCTTCGTCTCCGTGCTGCGTGAGTTTTGCCCTGTGCTCCTAAAGGATGGATTCTCCCATTGCACTCCGTAGCCTGTGCAGTTTTGGCTGCCACAAGCTCTGTGCCCTGTCTGGGTGTTTCCTCACCTTTTGCCTCTCACGCTTGATGTGCTCCAGTGGTGGTACGGAGCTGATTGTGCACTGCAGTAGAAATGATGCTTGAGTTAAATGTCCTCTAATTGTTCCTGTTGTTCTGCCTTTTTTCTTCTTGCTCTTTGGCATGTTTGGGAAGTGAAACTGCCACACTGACTTCCACCTTCCTGCTCCCAACCAGCCACGCGGTGCTCTGGTGCTCCGCTTGCCCCCGCTTCCAGGGCAGGCTGGAATTGCTGACACCATCCTTTGCAAAAGTTAATTCACACTGCGTTGCAAAACTGACTAGAGAAAAAGCCAGCCCACTTGTGTGAGTAAGCATTGCTAAAGATGCTTCATGTGTTGCTGGCATCCTTCCCTTTTGGTGGTTCCTTCACTCCGTGTCTCTGCTTTCCTGTGTGGCAGCAGTTTCTCCCTTCCCGAATGACTTAACTGCTGAATTAGCTGTAATGAAACCGTAGCTGTGTAATTAAAGAGTGAGCTGATGACGTGCTCCCTCCCCTGAGCATCCCTGCACCACACCGAGCACCAGCGGAGCTGTGAGCGCCTTCTGCTCACTGAGAGGTCTTGTGAGGAGACAAAATGTGTGACTTCAGGTCATTGCTTTTCCCCTTCTCGACACTGAGAGCACAAAACCAAACGTGCTCTGCCCTGCACTTCTCGCTCGGCTCTCAGCCTGACTGGTGTCTTAGGGAATGACTTGATGTGCCTGAGGATTTTGAGACTTCCGAGTGTGGGATTTGCCGTAATCAGTCATTTTGTCGGAGCCTGTGTGGGTTTTCTGAACATGCCTGCCTTGAAGCAAACAGTGGGCTGTGGTTTCTGCTGGGAGCAGGGAGTGGAAGCTTAATTAACAATTCTCGTGGGCACTTGAGAAGCGAGGGCTGGTGTCCTGCATCTGCTGAGCAGTAGCTGTGACTTGCTGCCGTGACGTTTGTCTAATCTTGGCTGTTTATTCTCTGAAAGATACCTGCAGATAAAGTGGATTTTATAAACTGATGTCAGTGACCACAGTTCCTCGTGACAGAACCTGCTGTTAGTTATTGAAAAAGAACCTTCTTTTCAAAGAGCTTGGAGCAATTAACGAAAAGGGTAACTGTAACAGTAGGGTTAGATGGCGTGTTAGGAAGAAATTGTTCCCTGTGAGGGAGGTGAGGCCCTGGTGCAGGGTGCCCAGAGAAGCTGTGGCTGCCTCTGGATGTCTGGAAGTGTCCAAGGCCAGGTTGGACGGGGCTTGGAGCAGCCTGGGATGGTGGAAGGTGTCCCTGCCCATGGCAGGGGCTGGGACTGGATGGTCTTTAAATTCCCTTCCCACCCAAAGCAGTCTGGGATTCTATGAAATGTTCTTGGGAAAGGTGGCCCTTTGGAATACAAAGCCTGTGAGAAGCCACTGTCACCTAACAAGTACCTGCTCTCTCTAGTTGGAAAGCTTCTGCTGAAAATCTTTCTTCTATTCCACACCTGCCAGTAGAATTTGGGATTGTAATAAAATGCACCAAACTTTCAGAAAAGGAAATAACTAGGCTTTCTCTTTCCTTTT
The DNA here is from genome assembly GCA_013397845.1 of Melanocharis versteri. Lineage (NCBI taxonomy): Eukaryota > Metazoa > Chordata > Aves > Passeriformes > Melanocharitidae > Melanocharis > Melanocharis versteri. Next base: position 170,865 of record VZTG01004486.1, on the reverse strand, counting down.
TCTTCTTCCAACTGAAGATTTTGCTGCAGTGAACTATTAAATAGTTCTTGCTGGAGGCTGTTCCAGAAACTTGGTGGTTGCGTTCTGCATCTCCTTTATAATGGATCTTAAAGAAGCAGCAACAATGAGGTTTTTTTCCCAAAAACTGTTCCAGAACCCGTGCTTTACAGTCTGGGCTGTAGGAATCTTGTGCTGCAGAGTGCTAATGGGTGGTTTCCGTGCTTTTCAGCTGTCGACTTCTTCAACCAGATCAATATGCTCTATGGAACCATCACGGACTTCTGCACGGAGGAGAGCTGCCCTGTGATGTCTGCTGGCCCAAAGTAAGAGCGTGTTTCTCACACTGTTGACTGGGTGCAGTTTTTGAGATGATTTTTCATTTGAAAACCTGAGACTAGCTGAGATGAGTGCCAGAGTTGAGTGGAAAGGGTGTGAAAGAGAAGAAGGATTTGAACTTTTTTTAGGGGAGTGAGGGATAGAAAGTTGGTTTTTTTGGTCTGTGTTTATATTTGTTTGGTGTCTGTCTGGTTTTTTTTCCCTTTAACCTGGGGAGTAAATTGATTATCAAAATTATTTTTCCCTCTTCTTTTTTTTTTTTTTCTGAAACATTAATGAGGGCTTCTTAAATGAAGACTTAAAGTTTTTATATGCAGGCATTCCATTAGGGCTTACCAAAATCTTCTTTGTAGGTATTGTAGAAATATTAGATGTCCGGATAAGAATCCGCTACCCTGTGCCCTTTTTGGATTCTTGCTTATGCTTTTGTTGAGACATCCAGTGTTTGTGCTTCTTCCTGCTCTCCAGTTCAGTTTGTTGTTTTGCTCGGGCTCCAGACTGATCCTGGCACCTCAGCTAAGTGTTGGTATTTGTCCTACATGAATACCAGTTACATCTTGGTATTAGGGCAGTACTGGGTGGTGAGAAATCCTGATTTTTCATCAATTCGGACACATGGTCCATTTGGTGTCTCTGGGATTTTTGCATGTATTCTTAGATACAATTTTAAAATGCGTTCAGACCCTCTGATTTGTTGCTGTTAGAAAAATGGGATATTTTTGTACTGTTGTGGGAAGCACCTTCATAAAACCTCACCAAATTTGTTCATGGTGAAAATGTTCTCCCAGTAGTTGTTCTGACAAAACCGAATTTGCCAGACAAATCGAGAGGACAGATTTATCAGGTGCAGCTAAGCTTTGCATAAAACCGCGTGTGTGATCTGTAGCATACAAACCCCGTGGTTCACTTGGGAGCTGGTGTTGTCAGACTCCCCGTGTTAGGTGTGTTTGGGGTTTCTAAGCAATATCTTTCCGAGATTATCCACCCTCTGGACTGGCGTCCGCTGCCTTTCCCAAGCCAGGCAAATATCTGTTCCGTTCTGAATTTCACGAGGACTTTTTTCTGTCTGGTTGTGTGCGTAGTCCAGAAGCTTTCTTAACCATAGAATCACAATCCCAAACTGATCTGGGTTGGAAGGGACCTTAAGGCTTATCTCGTTCCACCCCCCTGCCATGGGCAGGGACACCTTCCACCTGACCAGATTGCTCCAAACCTCTTTTTTTTAGCTGAAAGGCACTTTATATCAGTTTCTGATTTTGTAATAGCATTCCTAGGAATCTACCTGTGCGCATAGAACGGCCATAATTTGGGATCTCTGGCGAGAGCTAACCTAGTTTGGTTTTCAGCTCTGCAAAATTTTGTAAGAATATCTTCAAATGTGAAGAAATCCCCTGAACTGGAGGGGTCTGAGGCGTGTGGCTGGCAGCTGCTGCAGGTGTCGAGCGTTGCTGTGGCAGCGTGGCTGGAGTTTGGGAAGGCCTGCGGGAGGCGGAGGAGCAGGATTGCGGTGGGGAGCGGGCGGTGGGGAGGCGGAGCGCTCGGGCCTTGGTTCCAAGGGAGGGCGGTGGGAGGGTGTGGGAGCAGGGGGAGCAGGAGGAGCAGCCTCGCAGGCCCATCAGGAGTGATTCGCTGGTGCTAAACGCCGTGTGGTCCCACCCCAGGTACGAGTACCACTGGGCAGACGGCACGAACATAAAGAAACCCATCAAGTGCTCCGCACCAAAGTACATCGATTACCTGATGACCTGGGTCCAGGACCAGCTGGATGATGAAACGCTATTTCCTTCTAAAATAGGTGAGCGAATAACTGCAGCTGGACAGAGCCCTCGGGTTACACTGGTACAGGAACACTCCAATCCTCGAGCATTAAAAGGTTTCCTTAGCAATTGATATGTAGGGCAGGTTTAGAAGGTTACATTACCTATCTAAACACACTTATCTTTTAAGATATGTTGTAATACATGAACTCTCATCCACGTACCAGTACTCCTAATAAGCACCTGTCACAATTCTGGATGCAGGAGGTACCATTTCTAACTAATAACTGGTTCTCTTCATCCAGTCTGGTGTTCTACTCATTTCGAACAGCGAGTTGTTTCTTTAGAAATGAAGCAGAGGGTCTCAGACCCTTATAACCAGTAACTGGCAGGTTTTTGTCACAGAAGAGATGTTTGGGCATCATGAGGAGCTTCTTGAAAGCTTATGTCCAAGGAAGCTGAATTGCAGCCTTGATCTTAAGTTGATGATTTTTTTTTGCTTGTTTCTTTTCAAGTGAAGATGAAAAATAGATGTTTTAACGAGGTTTCTTTCAGTAAAGCAGGAGGGAAATAATGACCAACCAACGGTTTGGAAAAGATAACAGGGGAGATCTCTTAGTTGCTTTAATTTTGTGGATGGTTTCTGAAGCTTTTGGCACGTTGTCATTAAGGAGACAGAGAAACTGTGCCTGCAGAGAGAGATTCAGGGGCCACGAACTAACCAGCTAAATATGAATTTCCCATGTGCTGCAGCAGCCAGAGGAGGAAATGCGGTGTACATGTGTGCAGGGCAGGCTGAGGCAGGAGCATGGAAACGTAGGTGGTGGGACCTGAAAGCCTTGGTAATTTCCTGACCGGCCTCAGAGCGTCCGGAGCCTGGGCCTCTGGCCTTCAGACAGGACTTGAGCACTTGGAAAGGCTGCAGAAAAGAGCTGAACTGACTGGCGAGACTGATAGGTGAGGAGAAGCTAGGCAGGTTTCCTCTTTTCAGATCGTTGATACATACCTTTTTTTAGCCTGGGGAAGTGACAGCTCAAGAGTTCATGGCTCCCGGTAGCTGCTTGCTGTCCCAGCTGAGTTTAATAAAACGTGTGCAGTGACAAGGGTCTGCTGTTGGAACTGATTTCATCTGTCCTGGCTTGTAGTTGTTTCAAAACAGACAAACATGGCGTGGGAGTTGAAGAATAAGCCATTTGCTTTCTTCTTTCCAGGCGTACCGTTCCCAAAGAACTTCATGTCAGTGGCCAAGACAATTCTCAAGCGTCTCTTCAGAGTTTACGCTCACATCTACCACCAGCACTTTGACCCGGTGATCCAGCTGCAGGAAGAGGCACACCTTAACACTTCTTTCAAGCACTTTATATTTTTTGTTCAGGTAAGGGCACCGCAAACAGTGTGCTCTCTTCAAAGCTACGTTACCCCCCTTCCCTTGTGGAAAAAACCAGCATCTTCTTAAGTTCCCCTCCTTTGAGTGGGGGGAAAAGCTTCAGGCAGTGGAACACTGCTGTTCAGCGAGTGGCACACGGGCAGGGGAGGCTGCAGTGGGTGGGCCTGGGCTTGGGGAGCTGATTGCTAAATGAATTCTGGCTGAATTAGGCTTCTCACCTGAGCTGTACCAACTAAACCCTGTACGTGTGTCTTTCTCCTCATCCCCGTTACAGGAATTCAACCTTATTGATAGAAGAGAACTTGCACCACTTCAAGAACTGATTGAAAAACTCACCTCTAAGGACAGATAAAAGGAAGAGGACTTCTTGAAGTCACTTGTTTCTTTAAGCAAGCGTGTGGTATTTGTTTTTTGTTAATTTGGTTTTTTTTTTTTAAGAGCAAAACAACCCCCCTGTGCTGTTACCAGAGACAGCTGAGATCTATTTTCTGTGCTTTTATTAGGGGAAATATTTTCTCTGTTAGTGACATGTGGTAAATAGCTTTTTTTTTATTATTATTTTATTGTTGTTATTCGTTGTGGAATTTCTAGCAGGTGCTGAGTGTTTATAAAGGAAACGTGCTTGGTTGGGGGATTGACTCTGCTGGTGGATGGGTTCTTGTGTTGTGTCAGTGGTAGCCCATTCTCATGAAGTCCCTGGAAGACTTGCTTACATTCTCTAAGTGCCTTGGCAGACTCACTTCTGAGGTGCAAAGCACATAAAATACTGAACATTGCTGGAAACAGAAAATATGTACTAACACCCAGACACTTACTGATACTTGTTTTAAAAATATATATCTATGCTTACACTAAAAAAAAAAAAGCCATAACTTGCTGAAATCAATGATCTCCAGCTTTTAATACAAATACTTGTCTTATTTTTTTAGAGATGAATATAGATTTTTTCAAAACTAGATTATTTCTTACAAAGAAAAACGAAGTTCTCATCGCTAAAGCAAAACAGCAGAGGTGGTGTCAAAATTACACAGACCTTGTGCTTAGCAAGTAGTTCCATGTCTGCTGCCATGGGACTTTGCATAGTTGCTTTTATTTCCTTAGCAGGAAGGCTTCAGTTGGGTCAGCCAGCTTGTTAAGTTCCCCTAGCAGTTGCCAAATGAACAGTTAGTTTGCACAAATACAGTTAGGGAAAATATTCCCTATAAAAATTTGCACTGGGACAGTAGTAATAATAATAAGTAAAGCCTGGCTTGAAAAATAACTGGTGGAAAGGCATTTTTAAGGTAGGAGTGCAAAGCCTGGCTCTGAGGAGGAGCTCTGATGGCCAGTGTTTGCTGTTGGAGGAAATGGGTCTTGGAGGCAGGATAATTTCATGGGCTGCTTTGGAGTTACGTTGTTGTGAGGGTGTTCTCCCCTGTTTAAAATCACCGCCCGTCTTCAGGGAACTCCAGCTGTTGGGAAAAGCAGCAGGAGCAGGTGAGGCCAAGGTGAGAGTACACGACAGAGGAGTCGAGCTTCTGTTTTGCGCGCCTTGGCTCGACCGAAAGCGCTGAGTAGAGCTGGAACTGGCGTGCAGGAGCCTGCAGGAGGGGTGAGTGGCCACTGACACAGCCAGCAGGGAACAGCTGAGCACAGAAATGACTCACCTGGGAGCTGCTGGGTTCCCGTGAGGGATCCTGATCTTCTGGCTTTTCCCGTGCCACCAACCACCCGACAGCGCAGAAGCGACCGATCTCCCAAATTCAAACTGCACGCTTTAGACACAGAGTGAGCAAGGCAGGAGCTCCGAGGTGCTAAACAGGTCATGTCTCCCATTAAATCTCAAGGCAGCTCCTTGGTTCGGTGTCATGTACTAGCAGGAAGCAGAAAGGATAGATGTCTGGAAGTGAGGATTTGCTTGGAGGTAGCAGTGCAGTGGTTCACGTTCCTGGCACGCTTCTGTCCTAGGAGGGCTTAGTTCTTGTTGTTGTTGCAGCTTTTTTCTTTTTAACAGCCAATTCTAGAAATCCAGAGGCAGCTGCTGCGGTTCAGCCAATCAGAATTGGAATGTGTTGAGTATAAAAATGAGTCCTAGGTGGATAGTGTGGTTTTTTTATTCAATATCTAGCAGTAGAAGGTCTTTGACCGAATAGTTTCTAGGCACGTAATAAAAGCTTGGAGATCATGATTTGCCTGACAGCTGTATGAACACATTGTTTAATTACACAACACTTGAAAATAACATCATTGAGGACGTGTTTGCAGTGGCGGGGATTTAGGATCCCCGTGCTGTTTCTTTTTGCAGCTTTTCATTGTTGTTTTGCTTCTGAAAGCTGTGGGACCAGAAGTTGACGTGTGTTTACACTCTCGGAGTAAGGGCACATGGAAATGCCACTCAGTGGAATCTGGATCGAGTGAATGTGTTTATAAAATAGTGCATTTATGGGAGGAAAAGGGGGGGACACCCTCTGCCCCTCCAAATAATCCCCAGAGAAACAAGCCCTGCGCTGCTCCGGGCTCACACTCCGGACTTTGAGGGGTGGCGAGCGCTCGGAGAGAAAGCCTCCAGCTTTGGTCGTGGGGAGCAGATAGTGCCAGCGGGGTTGAACCAGGCTGTGCTTCCAGTGCTGCCTCAGGCCTTCCAGTCTGGTAGGGTCCCGAATTCCTGTGGTTTGTGGTGGCCTGTTGATACCAACACACTGGATCTTGCCAGGGATTTGGGTGGCGACTCGGGGAGGGCACCTCCCTGGGGCTGGGAAGGGGCAAAGGGCCGAGTCCACGGAGCTCAGCCACCGCTGGCAGTGCTGACGGTGCTCAGGTGGATGGATACGGGATGTGTTGTCCAAGTCTTTCAGGTTCAAGTCAGGGATACAAGTTACTCGTGCAAAGAGGAAACAAAACCAGCACGTTCTGCTGGTGCAGGTGGCCGAGGGGACAGAACAGGTTTCGAGGGGCAGGCAGCCCATCTGCAAGTATCCAGTTTCTTTTCCTGCTTACTATGCAATGTAGAGCTTTGAACTTCCGCTTTTCCTTGGAGATGGAGAGGAGCACTGTCCTTACTCAGTCCTTAGGAACTGAGCCCTCTCCCAGTGCCCTGACCCTCAGTTAACAGGTAAGGACACCTATTTGCTGCTATGGACTCGACTTACCTTTCGGATTGTTCCTTTCTATTTCTCGCCCCCTTTGCTTTCTCTGGGTCACCAGACACAGTTTTACTATAAACACATCCTTTTGGATAGTTGTGTTTTTCCTTGCTGCCCTCTCCTCCTTTCCTGCCTGCCAGAGTGCTGTTACTGTACATAATCCCCCTTTTAGCTGGATTATTTAAGGAGCTGCAGCACAAACAGAGATTCCTTGGTTTTTTCCCCTCTAAAATATTTCCTTTTGCGCCGAATCTCATTTCCTTCACTGCTGGTAGCAGTTGTCTCTTTTCCCATCCCTCACTCCTAAAACCACTGGCAGTTTTATGGTTTATGGATGCCCGTCATCTTTTCCTAGATATCTTCTCTTTTAACATGAGACTAACATTGGTGATTTTCAGTGTTAAACCTTCTTATTTCCCTGCTTTCCTTATGGTTTCCCCTTGCCAGGTTCAGTTTGCAGCCTAGGAAAATACCCAATTACCTTATTTTGTTGGAAGAACCAATTCCCCAAATTGTTCATAGAATATTGTATTTTTAGGGGAGATTAATTTTTTATAGCCACTAAACTATACTCATTATTTTTGTATGTTTGCAACTTGGGGACATTTTTCCGAGCCGTGTCGCGGAGGGAACGCTTATTTTCATGGCTGTTTTGACTACTTGGGAATGCTGTGGTTGTGTGGTTGTAGAGGCACATACCTTGATGTGCCCTGGGAGAGAGAGAAGGATGCAATAAAAATGAACGGGGTTTCAATAAAAAATGAACGAGGTTTCAGTGAAAGGTCATTTTTGAAGGCAAAAAAAAAGAAAAAAAAATTCCGAAAGCGACACTAACCTTTCCTCCTCCTTTAGAATCCTGAAATGTATGGGAGAAAACGCAGTGTAAAGTATAAAATGCAAGGAGAGAACCCTTACTGTGAGCTAACTGTGCCAATACCGCTTCAGTTTGTAGTCACTGATGGAGATTTCAGTTTTAAATGAAAACAGCTTTTGATTAAAAAAGAACAAGTTGAATGTCTGAAAATCCGCACCGTGTTTATTTGAGAGTTGTAAATAATGTATACAGATGGTTGTATGTGATGGGGCAGAATATTTAAATCCTAGGGGTTTTTTTTTTTCAATAAGAAACTGAAGGCTGTTTATAAGAGAAAATAAATAGCTATGTTTGACCATGACTGTCTCTATTTCCTTCTTGGAATTGCTCCTCAGTGATCTCCTACTTGTAAAGAGGTTTTTTTCCCCCCCTGTGTGCTGTAAACACCTGGCCACCCAAGGCTGGTGCTGGGTCGCTGGTGCCACGAGGTGCAGACTCCGCTTTTGGCCCTGCCCAGCTGCACAGGTGCCTTTTTTTGGCTTTTCTTTCTCCCAAGAGCCTCTTGTGACCCCAGCAGCTGGAGCGCTCCAGGTTTCCTGCCCTGCCATCCACGCCGGGTTCCGAGTGCCCTGCCCCGTGGTAAGTCCCTCACACACATGCCTGGAGGGCAGTTTGGGAAAAGGTGGTTAAAAATCTGGCTTTTGCTTCAATTTTTTACGCAAGTCTGGGGTCACAAGTGCCTTGCTGCTGGTGCCCATCTCCTGTGGCTCAGGATTTTCCCGTTTAACTTGGTTCTCTTTCGGTTCGGTTCTGTTTGGAAGGTTTTAGGGTTTCATAGAATCCCACCATGGTTTGGTTTGGAAGGGACCTTATTAAAGCCCATCCCGTTCCACCCCCTGCCTTGGTCAGGGGCACCTTCCACTATCCCAGGCTGCTCCAAGCCCTGTCCAACCTGGCCTTGGAAATTTCCATGCATCCAAGGGCAGCCACAGCTTCTCTGGGCACCCTGTGCCAGGGCCTCACCACCCTCGCAGGGAAGGATTCCTTCCTGAAGTAAAGAATTCCAGTCTGAAGTAAAGAATTCCTTCCTAAAGTTAAGAATTTCTCCCTAATTATTTTCAGTCACAGCCCTCTAAATTCAAGTGCCGCCGATCTCCTTCGAACCCAGCTCGCGTGCCAGCGCCAGGACCTTCCTGGAGTTTCTGAGGCACTCGGTGGCTGGGGGGTGCCCGTGCCTCCTTTCCCCGTTCCCTTTGTCCCGCGGCGCGGGACGCGGCCGCGCTG
>VZTG01004486.1:119009-161772 GCA_013397845.1 Melanocharis versteri | reverse complement strand
CCCCTCTTTTCTTACCCCTCTTTTTTTACCCCTCTTTTTTTTACCCCTCTTTTTTTTACCCCTCTTTTCTCCTTTCTTCCCTCCCCTTTCTTTTGTGCGAGGGCACTTCCCACTGCGGCAGAGCAGGGCAACAGGGATGCTTCCAGAAGATTTTCCTGGCCGTTTCCTTCCATAAAAGGCTTTTAATCAGTTCAGGAGGTACAAAGAAGCCAGTTCATAGTGTGTCAGAGACTTTATCCTGACACCGTAAAAATTATGAGATTTGGGAGGAAAAAAAAAAAGCTTTCTATTACAGTTTTTAACTGCTTCACCTGTTTGGTGTTGAAGTCCTGGATCAACTTTTTCCCACATCTTCCCTGTTTGTGGTGTAAAACACCCAGAATCACAGAATCTCCCAAGCTGGAAGGATCCACAAGGATCTCTGAATCCCACTTGTGGCCCTGCACAGCACCTCTCAAAATATCACCGGGTGCCTCGGAGCATTGTCAGACCTGTTTAAATTCAGATAAAGAAAAACCCTGTTGCTGCATTAATTGATCTGGGTCATGATGGGTGTGGGAGACTGGTTTATGGGGATGGAAGGCGGAGTTGAACACCGGTTAAATAACACCACTGTGGGTGGTTTCTCACTGATGTTGTTCCTGAATGCTTTTCCTACAGCTGCAGGGAAATCTACCTTTGTGAATATTCTGAAACAAGCCAATGAGGAGTGGGAAGTGGTTCCCGAACCTGTAGCTAGATGGTGCAATGTCCAGCAAAGCTCTGGAGACGACTGTGAGGTAAAAGAGGAAAGAAAAAGTCAAATGTTCTTCTAATGTCAGAATACCAGTTTATCAAACAGACTGGGTATTTTTTAGACTCTGTGTGATAGCAACACTTTTGCTGATTGCTTTCACAATGTCTGAGTTCTTCTTTTCCAGTTTATTGAGTGTATTATGGAATAAATGTTGTTCAACATCAGATGGAATTTCTGAAAGCGGTAATGAGTTACAAGAGTTACTTGTAGCCACTGTGAACTAACCAGGTGAGTGCAGAGGGTTGTTCCTGTGCCGTGAAAAGTGTGCTCTGAAATGTCTTAGGAAATTGAGAACTGCTGCTGACTTGGTTTTAGTGGTGGGATTTTTTCCCAGCTACCTGTAATTCCACTGGCAATCCAGCTGCTATTTCCTGTGCGAGTGGCTTTGAGAGACTGAGGATCTCCTTTAGACCTGGCGAAAAGCACAGCGCGTTTTGGTTAAGTCAGTGTGGAATTTAACGGGGACACGCTGCTCCTGAGCCGTGTCTTTCGCAGTCAGGCAGCGCTCTGTTTCTCCTCCCATGGCTCAGGAGCTGACCACGTCGCAGAGGAGCGGCGGGAACGTGCTGCGGATGATGTACGAGAAGCCGGAGCGCTGGGCTTTCACCTTCCAGACGTACGCGTGCCTCAGCAGGATCCGCGCGCAGCTCAGCGCCCTGGACGGCAAGCTGCGGGATGCGCGGGATCCCGCGCTCTTCTTCGAGCGCTCCGTCTACAGCGACAGGTGTGTGCGGCTGGAGCCCTCAGGGAATTTCATACATGGAAATTCTCCCAAGTCAAATCACAGAACCACGGGATATGGGGGGTTGGAAGGGAGCTCTGCAGATCACCAAGGCAGGGTCGCCCGGGGCAGGTGACACAGGAACGCATCCAGGTGGGTTTGGAATGTCTCCAGAGAGGGAGACTCCACTCCCTCCCTGGGCAGCTGTTCCAGTGCTTGGCCACCCACATGGAGAGGAGTTCTTCCTCATGTTGAGATAGAACTTCTTGTGTTTTAGTCTATGGCCAACAAAAAAATGCATAAATAAATGCCCCGTCCTGTGTTTCTGGACTTGGAGAGTGAGACTTGATCACTGAATCCCATCCCATAATCCTTAGGTGTTCCCTGTGTTGTGATATATTGCAAAAAAGAACGGGTTTTAATTTACTGTGAATAAACGATCCAGTGCACGAGCCACCTGTGTTCTGTGGGTTATTCCTGCACACCTGAGCTGCAAGTGTTGGTGGTCTTCACGCACGCAGCTCCAGGAGGAGAATACCAGCTGTTTAATTCCACTCCAAGAGTTCCTCAGAGATGCTGCAGTGTTACCACTCAGCTTCTTCTCTAGATACTGCACTTAAGGCAAACCAAGGGATTCCTGTGTCCAAGAGAACTTTTGTTTCCTTCACTTTAATGTCCACAGGTACATCTTTGCTGCTAATTTATACGAGTCTGACTGCATGAACGAGACCGAGTGGACAATTTACCAGGACTGGCACGACTGGATGAATAAACAGTTTGGCTCCAGGCTGGCGCTGGATGGGATCATTTATCTCCGAGCCACTCCCGAGGTGAGGGGTACGGATGTGACGGCACAGAGGACAAGTCTGTGTTCTGGGCCTTGCCCCTCGTGGTGAGAGTTCAGCTCAGGCTGCACTGTTCCCCTGAATGCTGCAGTACTTGAGCTGTGACTAAGTCTGGAAGTACTTAAAAAAAAAAGTTCTTCCAAATGTGGACTGTGTGTATTGAAGTCAACTGTGATGGTAATGATTTTCTAATTCTAAAACCAGAATACGCGGGAACAGTAAACCAGAAAATACCACTGGAATACAGCGAGGGACTCCGGGAAAGTACCAAGTAGCTGTGGGAATAGCTGTTCCACAGGGAATATGGCTGTACGGGGAATAGGTACAGCAGTTCACAGTAAGGGTAGAGCTGATGTGGGGGTGGTCTGTGAAGCCCCTGCACCTGGGGCGATGGAGCCAAGCCAGGTGTAAGCACGCCCTGTATGCAAGGCCTTAGGACCGTGCTTTGATCTTGGGCCATCTAATGTTTGCTTAAAAGGAGAGAACAGGAAAATATCTCTTTTGAGTATGAAACTTGCTTGAACAAGAGAAAAACGAGTTCAAAAGAGCTCTAACGAACTTGTAGATCACTTCCATATTTCCTTGCTTCCAGCTTCCATGCCTTCAGTTTTGTTATGGTAAAAAACTGTGGAATGTAACATGCTGGAGTAACTCTGAGGGCTTTTTGTTTTTCTATTTAAGAAAAGAATGTAGATTTAAATTACAAAGTACAATGCTTGAACAGTTTTGGCTTGTTGTTGAGGTGGACTTTGTTGTTGAGGTGCGCTCAGGATGGGAACAAATGATTTAAAACATTGGAAAACAGTTCCTAAGAGCCAGAAGCATATAGTGAGATTTTTGAAATGCTTGTCTGTAATGTCAAATGGATATTTCTGTGCTCTTGGCACGCAATACACCAATTTATTTATTTTTATTCAATATCTTTTGCCTTTAGAAATGCTTGAATAGGATTTACTTGCGGGGAAGAGATGAAGAACAAGAAATCCCCATTGAATATCTGGAGAAGCTTCACTACAAACATGAAAGTTGGCTTCAGCACAGGACACTGCGGTAGGGTTTGTTGAGTGGTTCCTTGAGGATGGATAAATCTTTGTAAGGATGTTCCACGGTGCTTTTTCCACCAGTGAAACTTCAGCTTTTCTTATGATATGTAAATCTAAGCTGCAGGCACATTTCTATCAGTGTTTCCTTAGCAGTAGTGTCTTTCCAGCACGTTCATTATTGCTTGGACATGCAGTGTGCTCCAAGTTCTCTTCACGCAGAGCTCTGAGCAGCAGAGGCTTCAGCTGAACTCATGTTAATACACAGTGTGCTGATATTCAGTTAGGTGCTGGGGGAGCAGAATGTCCAGGAATCACTGATGTATCCCTGGAGCCACGCTGTAAATTCAGAGTTCCTGGCTGTAATTTATAGATGCAGTTCTTTTTGTGGGATTCTTAACAATGAAAATGCTGACAGGGATTTGAATGCTGTCTGCTTTATTTCCAGCAACTAATATTTGCTTTGCTCCTCTCCCAATACAGAACAGATTTTGACTATCTACAGGAAATCCCGATTTTAACGCTCGATGTTAACGAAGACTTCAAAGGCAAAAAGGACAGATATGATCACATGATCGAAAAGGTAACATTTCACAAGCACTACAAACTGATGATTCGTGTTGCTCTAGAAATACACTTCACTGTCTAATCATCCTTCTGAAATACGTAAGTCACAGAATTCCATGCAGGTCATGAGCAGTTTTACAGCCTATTGCAATACAGATTTTAAAGCTAGTCCAAACCTTTGTCATTTAACTGCTCAGGTGTCTGGTACTTGAATCCCAGTGGGATTCAAGCGAGGACAGCTTGACTTTCATCTGAGCAGCTGCAATGACTTACAGACCCGGCAATGGTTTGCACACGTTTTTCCATTCTTCAGAAATAAAGTGTTCCTTCACGAGAAAACAGCTTTGTCCTTTGATCTCCATTGATCCACCTGGGAGTGGAAGCGTTCACCTGATTAAAACCAGCCTTCCTGGTCGCGCTTGTTAATCGATGGAATGACCGGACATGGCAGCTGCGGAGGGAGCGTGCTTCCCATCTGCACAAGATGAGATAAGGCCAAGCTCGGGCAACTTTGTATGGATTTTGGAGGATTTTACTCCGAGGTAGCTGTCAGGTTATCTGGGAACAGCCTATGCCCTGTGTTGGCTCTAATTTTTGGCATTTCCTAAATGGAGCCAAGGAAGAGGTAGACTTGATGAGGCTGGGTGCCTTGGGCTTGGGCGTGTGCTGTGTGAGGACCCAGACCCTGTGTCCTTCCTCCTCACCTCTGTTGTGATGCTCATCCTGGAACTGTGCCTGGTGTGTAAATCCTGACAGGGTTCTCCATGCAGGATTACTGGTGCTGCTCTCTGAAGTGGAGGGTGCCTTTCTCGTGGTGCCTTTCAAGTTCGTCTTGGCACGGTTACGTGTTCCCTTTCTACAGGAAGGCATTTGACCTCTTCTTTTTTAGCCCACCTCCGTGAGCCCTGGCCTGGGAAGGGAAGGGTCACAGTTAGAGAGTGTGATCCAAGATCTGTTTCCATTTCACCTCAAGAATTTGAACAAAACGTTTACAGATGGGCTCTGTGTAGGAGAGCCTTTGCCAAAAGAATAGCACCATGTCCTCTAGTAAATGGTCAGTTCCTTTCCGTGGAGTAGCCTGGCTTGAGTGGACAGAGGAAAATGCTCCCAGTTCAGGCTGTATCACAGCCTAGCTCCTAGGAGGTTTCTGAAACGTAAAAGGCAGGAGTTGTGAGCCTGGCATTGATCTCCAGTATTGGATTTTCTCTGAGCAGTGTGGTTTTGGTAGGTATTGCTTTGTTATTTCTTTGCCGGCCTCAGATTCCAAGGGACATCCTGATGAGATGCCCTGGGCTGTTCACCGGCATGAAATCCGGCCGGTGTTCAGGCAGTGGGCGTGACTCGGTGGTTTCCAAATGACAGCTCTTCTGAGGTGGCCATTATCCTCCTCCTGTTTGGGTGACACCTGCTTGTAATGCCATCCTTTGTGACAGAGGGCTGTAGTTCAGCCCCACAGGAGGGGTGAGCATCATTCCATCGTGTCTCTCCCTGCATCTGCCAAATTATAGGTACCATGTCTGGAAATGTTCTTGGTGGACAGGTAATGGCATGGCTGATCCAGAGCTTCTTTTTCCCTGTTGCTTTAGGTTGTAGTAAAGAATGAAGCAGAGGAGAGGTAAATATACTTGCTGCCTATTTCTGTTGATAAACACTTAGTGCGATTGACAATATTTGTTTCTTTTTGCAGGTCAAGGAATTTTTGAGCATGTTATAATCCTCTTTGAAGCGCAGACAGAGTCAAACCATTCCAAACCTCTGTGCGATCAAAGTCTCAAGTGCGGCTTCTTCCTTCTTTTATAGGAGGCCTCTGGAGAGGCACGACTCAGTCCTGGTGATTTGACTGTGAGGAGCAAATAAACTTTGCGAATAGGGAAATTATTAAATAAATCGGTACGTCTGTTCGGTATTATGCAAAGTAACATGCACAGATTCTGAAGAGACAAGGATTCTGAGCATTCCCAAATGCTGTGCCAGTTTTTGATCAGACCAATGAGTTCTAGAATATTTTATAGATTTTTTAAAATTTATTTTGTGCCCAACTGCTATTTAATTTTGAAGAAAGTCGTGGGTTTTTAGATCTCTTCAGTGTTTTTTGTAATGGATGTTTTGTTGTTCCCAGGAAGTAAAAGGTAAAAACCATTTTTGCTGCTGAGGGAATTTTAATATAACCTGGAATTTTATGTTTTAAGGTACACAAAAATATTGTCTGACGCTTTTGGTAGAAGACGTTCTTCATAAATGCACTGAATTAAATCCAAATGTGACTGAAATTCTGCATAAAGCAAATGAATTTTTTATCTGTTTCTATTATGCACTGCCAACTAGGATATTTGAGGCTTTTTGTTACCTAGCGTATTTGGAGATTTTTTACCATTTTATTTTAGCTTTTCCAGAAACAGTGCTGTTTTTGGTGCTGGTCAGTCCTCTTCTCCTGGAGAGGAATACGTTTGCTTGCTAGGCACTGCACTGGGCAGAAGGGCATTTTGCAAACGGCCTCCATCTGTAAATGACGTGTTGCTAAACCATCCCATAATCGCATTAGGGATGTGAGAGGTGGCTTCCTGCCTTTGTTCCAGCTGCCCCATGTGTTCACTGGGCCTCCTGGGTGCTTATCCCAGATCCTGCACTGTTGGAAGGAGGTTTTTCGGTCTCACCTGCTTCGAGTAACAAGGGGAGACCTGTGTGGAGTAGCTGCTGCCTGAGCCTCTTGTTCCAGGTGCAGAAAACAAACTTCAGGTTACCCATCTCAGGTGCTGGGTGTTGTGAGCTGCTTGGTTCTGCTTTAAACACTTCTGAGTGCACAGTCGGCTTTTGAAGGCAAAATTTTATTGTAAAGCTTTTTATTGTCTACCGTGGTGCTTCTGCTACCTGCCTCTTGGAGATGAGATTTCTTCCTTTATGGCTGGAATTGTGATGGCATTCTCTAACCATTGGCTGAAAAATAAAAGTGGTTGGAAAGACTTTTTAGTGCTTAATAGTGTTGGCTTCTTGTCTCACAAAAGAAGTAATATTGTGGATGGCTCGTACGTAATACTGGTACAATGGATGACTTGAAGGTTATGGATTCGGGGTGTATTTGGTGTAAAAAAGTTCTCTAAGGTTGCTGAGAAACCGTGGCTGACTTCAGATTTTTTTTTTCATGTGTGGGAAATGAACTTACGGGACAGAGACACAGGATTACATAAAGTGCATTGTGCGTGTGTGACTTAGTGCTCAGTACAAGAGCGTTGTATAATATTTATGTTGTAGTGGAAAGTAGCAGTAGTCTGGCAGAAAATCTTGTGCAGGACTTGAAGGTTGCACAGTAAAAGGAAAGATTTTAAGATCTTTGCTCCAGAAAGGAAGTGAGGTGGAATGGATGAAGATTCAGTTCAGATTTACTTGAAACACATAGTACAAGCTTTTAAAGCATTCTTGGCAAGAGTCTGAACAGTAACAACTTATTTTGACTAACAGTGCAATTATTTCTACAGTTTCAGCTGTCAAAATTGTGGATTTAATTACAGGAATTGGAATGACAGTGCTCGTTGCAAGGAAGTAAACATGTCTGAGTTCTAATAAAGGCTTCTTTTGAAACCCATCACAGAGAGCACACAGAAATTCTGTGGCAGGTTATCTGCAGCCCGTTCCAGAAAGCTTTGCAAAATCTCTGCTTGCCAAGTTTGGGTTGGAAGGAGCAAAATCATGACCAATTATAAGAATGTTTTTAATTGCTGCGGAGAAAAAAACAATACCAAACCCCAAACACGCACCCCACTGGCCCCCAAGCTGCTGGGGGATCTGAGAGTGGCTGGCCTGGAGCACACGAAGCTGCAGTTGTTTGTGTGTAGGACAGACACAGCACGGACAGCAGCAGAGATGGCCTGAGACTGGTCTGCCTGTGCCTCGGCTTAAACCTCAGCTCCAACAGTACCTGAGCCTTCCGAATCTGTCAGTATTTCCTTTGCTTAAATCTATTCCCAGGCTACCACGAGCCAGGATTGTTGTGTTGGCTTTTGGCTTTTAGAGATGCGCAAAGTTTCTGAACTGGTGTCTGCTGTTTGGTGAGGATTGTTTTTCAGCCTCTGGGTCTTGTGTCCCTTTCTCTTCCCTTGGGTAAGAGATACTCTGATGGAATTGCCTAGGAATGCTTGCTTGTTTTAATCAAGAGTCATCATGATTGGGAAACAAAATTGGGATGCTGCTTTTTTTCCAGTTAGAAAACAGATTAAAGTACTGATTAGTAGTGTTTTAATTGTGATGCAAGTATCCATGTGAGCAATGGTCTTAATATTGCCTCATTTTATTCTCAGTCCTTGTGGCTGTTTTCTGTATAGTGGTTATTAAGTTCTGTTCCTATAGATGCTTCTTAGAACAGCAACCAATTTTGTAGGTAGAACCTAATTTTCTATGATTTTGTGCCAGTTGCTTACTTGAACTGTTTTCCATTTATTTAAGCAGACTTCATAATAATGGAATTGTATATAAAATATGATAAGTATTGAATTGATTTTGTTCTTTTTCTAGTAATTAGATACTTAGGAATCTCTTTGTGAAATAAAAGTGACCCAGGAGGATCTCACCGTGAACTGTTAAGCATAGACCAGGGAAGCCTGTATGTATGTATGTAGCAATAATTAGGTATATCTTAGGAAAACACAGTATGCAAGTGCTCTTGCCAAGAGGTTTCAGCATAACCAAGTGTATGGGCTCCCAGGTGGTTTTTCCCAGCTCCCGTTTATACTCTCTGCATGACTGTGAGTAAATAAATCACTCTTAGCCTCCTTTTGTCTTTAAAATATTGATATCTCCCCATGCCTTCAGGAGCCTGGGAGGATGCATTAGTTAATGCTGATGTGCCGTTTTGTAGGTCTGAAGTGTGCTGTTAAATAATGGAAAAGGAAGGCAGCCCTGGTTTTAGGTTTTGCTCTGGGATGTTTTGATGCCACTGGCCCAAATTAATGGCCAATGGAAGTTATTTATTTGTTTTGAAAGGTAGTAAAAGCCGTCGGTGCAACGTCATCTGTGTTAGTTCACCAAAAAATGGAAGCTGTAACCGTTTCTGAGGAAAGGAAACTTAGGAGAAGTTTGGTCTTGAAATACAAACTGATGGCAAAACTGTGCCGCAGTCCCTGTAGCCTAGTGGTAATGGGGAGAAATCCCTGCAGGAATCTGCCACAGGAGGTCATTGTGTCTCACTCCCTGGGCTGGCTGCAAGAGGAGCGTTAGGGCTCTAACAGAAGCAGGAAGAGGTCGCATCCTCGCTGGGCCGGAGGATAAATACTGCACGGAATGAGATCAATCCTGCTTTCCGGGAGGAGGGAGGGGAATAGAGCCAACCCCGCTGGATTAAGTGAATGACTAGAAAAGGCTGAGCTAACGGCAGGGGTTTGGTCACCAGAAGACCTTCCGTGCAGCCACCAGCTGTTGATGTGCTGTGAGGGAATATTAGCACATGGATAACACTAATCCCGCTGTGTCTAAGCCACGGCAGCCTTCAGGGCTGAGCTCTCGCCCGGACACAGCCCTGAGCAGTGCTGATGCTGGCAGCCTGCTGTGAAGTAAAGCACTTAGCAGTTCTGCTAACTGAGGCCATGCACAGTGCTTACTGTGCCAAGCTAACCTGAGCTGGGGATGCATCTCCTGAATGCTGGTTGAAATCCAGTAGTGACAAGGAGTGTGGATTCCATACTGGGAGTAAGCAGTGTAGGGATTTATTTTATCCTGGGTGGGTACAGTGTAATGCTCAGAGCCCAGACTGAAGGCTGCTGTGTGCAGATGACTTGTTCTTGGGTCTGAGTTTCAGTCTGTGGGTACAGAGAATATGAGAGCAGCATAAATAAGACTATGGTGCATGCTAAATGAGAGTGCAGGCTATTGCTCATTTCTTGGTTTTCTGCTGACTGCTCTCCCCAATGTCCTGGGCAGGCTGGACATTCCGTATATGATCTCCAGGATGTCAACGTTGTCCAGCTTGCACCATGGATGTTTGCTGGCTCATAGTACTGCCTGGCTTGGAAAAAGGCTGTTGGTTTCTGAGAGTTATTTACAAAAATGTTGCTACTGTAGCTCTTTCAGAGGACATCCTGTGCTTTCTCTTGTCCTGTAGTTTGTGCTTTTCTCTCCAATTTCCTTCCAAGTTGTTGTGACTTGTCTTTTAATAACTGCTAGAAACATGATCTCATACAAGTTGTAACAGACAAGTTAAAGCCAGCGTTTCACTCGGACACAGCCTTCTTGAGGATGTGGCTTCTGCCCTGCTCCACTTGGCTGTCTTAGGTTTTCTAGTCCTCTTCTCTGTGCAGTTCTGCTGGGTTAACCCATCTGATTGCCAGGGCTTTTCCTAACTCCTCCTGGTTTCAGCACCAGCTACGGATATATGCTGACTGTGTGCTCTTTTCTCATCATTCCCTTCAGATTTGCCTCCGCTGGTTTGTTAAAACCATAGCTGTTGTTCCCTGCTGAGCCTCCACCGCGCCTTTGGTGTTGTCCTTGCTGCGGCTCATGGCCTTTACCCCGAGCCCTCAGCCCAGCACAGTGGCCTCAGGTCATTGACTGGCTTGTTGGTCAGTCACCTGTGTCCTGTCTGTGCTGCGCCTCCTGAGGAGAGCACCCGCAGTCACAAACAGCAGGACTTGGCTTTTTAGGTGTCATTCCTGATCTGCAACGCTGCTACTTCCCCGGGGGTTTCCTGCCATGGTCCAGCATAGTCGTGTAGGTATTCCAGGTGTGCTTGTCCTTGCCAAAGTTTCTCTGCTGTCTCTGCTATGTTGTCTAGAGAGTGGGCTTGTGTCAACTGACTGGCGAGCTTTTTCCAGTGGGGATTTTGGTGTAGCTCGTGCTGCTTTAACCAGTCTGATTTCTGACTGGGAGACTTGTGACACAGAAGTATAGCTCTGTTTTGTGGAACTGAGCAGCGTGAGGTATTGAGGAGTAAACTGAGATTGCTTGAGGCTGGGAGCCCTTAAGGCACTCCATTGTCAGCATTCCTCGTGCTGTTGTGCGTGCACTTACACTCAGGTTTTTATGGCTAATGAGTGCCCCTGCTATTCTCAGAGCTTTAACTGTGAAGAACAGATTCATCTCTGTTTCAGCTCTTTCCTGCTCAGGTTTACTCTTCCCCTTTGACATAACCATGGCTTGTGCGCAGGACTAGCCTTTTCCTGGAAGGACAGTGTGACACTGGTTGTTCCGCTGCTGGTGGCTTCCTAGCCTGTTCAGCATTTTAGGATAGGTAGGACTAAGCTTTGGAGATGCTAATGGTATGGTACACTCTCGAAAGGAATCTTACTGTGTTTGCCCAATGTCATGGCTGTATTGTGTACTTTAACTCCTGTGATACATGTTCGCTGTTATTTAGGCATGTAAATAATGGCCTGTTTTGAGATCTGTTCATGACTTAGGCTTAGCCTATGTCTGCAGTGAGGCTGAATTTGTCCATGCCGGAGATGAGTCACTAGCTCTTCCTGTCTGAAAATTGCCTTTTCTCCCAAGGTTGCTCACCCCTGATACGCTCAAAGTGATAATGCATCTTCATTTTATGTTTTATTGACGGTCTGCCGTTGCCAGTTGCCCTCAGATGAGGACACCTCCAGCATCTGGTTGCACTGTTGGCTTTAAAGGCTGCTGTTAGCATTGCTTCTGGGATCGCCGGTACAATCCAGCTGGAACCGTATTGGCAGGAGGTCAGAAAGCATTGCTGGAAATGTAGCAATTGTGTTTGCTTGTTGTGGAGCCCAGGCTGAAGATCTCTGGATCTTTCAAAGCCGTTCTGTGGAACCCTCCTTTTAGCCACTTTCGTCAGGAATTTTCTGTCTCTGCGTTTGTTGTGCTGCCTTTGCGGGTTTTTTGTTTTTCTCTTCTACTCTGCTTGTCTCTAGTGCTGGAATATAATCCAGTTCTCCTTCCTGGTCTGTCACGCCGCTGCCCATGGACTGAAACTTTGCATTTCATTTCCCTACACCGGCACGTATGTTGGATGGGGATACCTGCACTGTGCCGTCATTTCACCTTCTCAGCTCTGAGCCTGGATGTTTAGGCTAAAGTACTGGCTGTTCCTGTTCTGATCCTTGTCTCGGGTAGCTGTAGTTGCTTCAGGTCTTGGAAAACATTTCTGTGGGGGATTAGATCCGTCCTACGACATTTCCTGCTGGCTGGAATAGGATGTCCCTTAAATGATCTTTTCTTTCACTAGGAAGTACTTTAAGTCTTGAAATTCAATGTAGACACTAGAATTCTCAGCCTCTTAATGTAAGTACTGATTTCCACTTCTGCTCCTTGGTCTCAGGATGTTTTGTTTGGGGGTTTTTGGCAGTGCAACACCCAAAACCTTTCAGTGCTGTTTCTGATCTGGTTAAAAAATTACAGCATGTAGTTTGGTTTAAGTTTTTCGTGTTGCTGGGGGTTTATTTTTAAGGGGACTGTGGGCTGTTTGTAAAAATGAACTTTAATCTGAAATAATACCCGAACTGTCAGTAATTGCGAGTCCTTGGTTCCTGTGCTGACTGCCTGACGGTGTGAGGTCTTGGACATGTTGCTGTTCTGAGCATGAGTCATTGGTGGCACCTGTACTGCCGACAGCAAGGTGTGCCTGGAGGGTTGGTCTGCATTTTTAACCTTTTAACTGCTGTAGAAGTGGTTGGGAGGATGGCAGGAGCTAGAGGGAGGTTGTCAGTTGCTGTTTTTTAAAGAGCAGAGGTTGAGATGGACTTTAAGGGTAATAGATTTCTCAATGAGACAGATGTTGGATGGGGAGATGCTCGTATGGTAGAGCTGATTCTCTTCTGACATGGCCCATACAGTTTTATTCATCTGGCAGGATATGAGAGAGAATGAGATGCCTTGGACTGCATCTTTGGCTCTTGTTCATTATTGAAACTTCATTTCCAAAATAGCTCCACAGAAATCAAACCAAGAAACAGATCATAGAGATGGAGGAGCTTTGAGTCCTTACAGGAAACAGTACTGCTGTAATCTGGGGTGAGGCTGAGGTATTTGTAGGCTGGCTTTGAAGTAGGCTTTTGAAGTAGGCTAAGTGGAACCCATGAAGATGTGTGTCACGCACAATCCACCGGGACTCCTGGGAAATGAGGCTGGGGTGGCTTGCACACACTGGCTGGGGTTGGCGGGGCCGTGCTCCAGCAGGGCTGCAAACACCAGTTCTGCTGCAGCAGCAGCGTGTGCTGGGGGCGCTCCTGCCGTCCAGCAGCAGCGTTTCACCGCTGCTTCTGCTTTGCACAGTGACGAGAGGAGACTCCCATCCACGGGATGGGGCTTTTGGTCCCTCAGTGGTCAAAATGAGGGTTCTCAGCGTTTTTTAGAGGCCCAGGTTAACTGGCGAATTTGAAACTTGTGGGTTAGCAGTTCTTAGTGTTGCTCTAGAC
The DNA here is from genome assembly GCA_013397845.1 of Melanocharis versteri. Taxonomy (NCBI): domain Eukaryota; kingdom Metazoa; phylum Chordata; class Aves; order Passeriformes; family Melanocharitidae; genus Melanocharis; species Melanocharis versteri. Next base: position 148,441 of record VZTG01004486.1, on the reverse strand, counting down.
CACTTTTACGGGAGTGAGATGATTTCATGGAACCAGTGTCAGCTTCCTGTCAGCTCTCTTTGTTAGCTTTGCAAATCCTTTGGCCCTTGAAGTTAGCTTGGATGGAACTCTTGCTATGAACTCCAGTGTGTCCCTCATTGCAATGAGCGAGTGAGGGGTGGGAACAGGCAGTGACCTGAGTACAGCAGAATATGTCACATAACGTGCTGGGGGAATGAGGAGAGCAGGGGCTAGACCAAGCAGGTTAACGGACACTAGAAATAAATTGATTGACGGAATTTTACTTCCAGGTTTGGAAGTACAGTGCTGAAAGGTCTGCTCAGCAACGAGGGGTTTTTGTTGTTTCTAAAGAAGGGAAGGATAAGAATTGACCTGTTTTTCTGTAGCTGACAGCTGTACCGAGAGGTGGGAAGTGTCACCTAAAGACCTGCCTGAACAGCTACTGCAGTGTATGGAGTTTCCCTCCCGTATCTGATGGAAGGGAAGAGGGACAGAGTGGAGGTGAGGCATGTTCCATGCTGCTAATCTGTTACCTTGAGCGGCTGCCAAAGCTTCAGCACTCAGAGAGCGGGTGGGTGCTGAGCTCCTGCCTTGCCAGTGACACAGCACAACTCTGTGCTGGCTCCTGTGTGCTGGACTTGTGAGGGAGCAACAGTGGGAGAACAAAGGTAAGGGTGAGTCCCTCGAGGATTTTAATATCGCTGCTTTTCTCTCGAGAAGGTCTGTATGTCCCGGCCACTCCCCAAGGGGGGGTGTTTGGTGTTTTGCTCTTCAAAGATGATGGCTGATGGGGCTGAAGAGACTTGCTGGGAGCCTATGTGATGATGAATTCAGTTATGCTCTGCCATATCAGTTCCACCTCTAGACCCAGGGCAGTGCTGCCACTCGAGGGTCGTGTGTGTAGGAAAAGCAGTTTGTGAGGAGCTGGATGCTCCAGTGGTGGTTGTCGGGTCAGGCCTTTACCATCCTCACAGAGCCAGTGAATAAGAGCTGCTTTGAAGGGCATCTACTGATAGTTTTTCTCTGCCAAATAAACAGCTTAACGACTAAATAAGGCCATTACAAACTTGGCAGCCTCTTTTGTCTTCTGTCTTCTGCTGGCACAGTTGCTTTGGTTAAAAAGCTCTTTCTGTCAGTGCAGGTTTTGCCTGGGAAAGCTGGAATAATTTCTTGCAGCAAGAGTTAGCTTTCACCAGGAAAGGCTGTGCTCACCCTACAAGCCCTTTGCTGGCATCAGGCAAGGTAGAGGTGTACCGAGCTCATGGCACAGGCCTGCCCTCGGAGTGAAGGTCTGGGCACAGCTGTTTATTTGAACTGGGACTTAGCTAAGCACATGTTGTAAGAGAATGAAGGTTTGTTGTTTTCTTTCCCCCCTGGCACGTGGCATATTGTCAAAGAGGAACCCACCAAGTTAGCCTGTGGTTTTTGTGTTTGTTTTCTTAATAGCATCTCCCAGTCAAGGAAACATGCTGAGAAAGGACTTGGGAGGGAGCCATCAGTCCCAAACCTGATGGTGTTTTTGAGGCTCTCATCTCCGTTTCGTGCCCTAAATGTGGTGTGGTGAGAGGGAAAGTGATCTCTAATCCGGCTAAACACACCTGACTCCAAACGTGGGTTTGTTTGCTTGAGATTAAGATATGCAGATGAGCTCTCTGTCAATGTTTAATGAAAGGGGTTAGGGTGGTGGTTTCCTCTGACACTTGTAAATTTGAAATACTTGTATTTTGCTTTGGATATGAGTTGTGTGTTTTTCCTCTTCCTTTCTCCCTTCTTGGTATCTGAATTCTGCTGGCTTAGAGCACAAGTGTGTTCAGGTTTTACAAGTCACTGATGGGAGATGGAGAAAGGAGATGTTTAAGGTACCATTCAGCTTCTCAAAAACACCCTGTGTCTAAACTTCTTTTCTGTAAGAATTTTATTTCACCCTGCAAGCAGGTTCTGCTCCAACAGGAAGGGACATCATGAGATGTGGGATTGGGCAGACTTTTACTGCTTTGGAAAAAAAAAATTAGATTAGGAAAGTAAAAACAGTATTGTTGAGATACTAAGATGAAAAGTATACTGCAAATATAAATAATGTGGAGAAAAACAGCCTCTGTGAAGTGTGCTTTGCTGTAGTGTTTAGAGATCCATTTCACCCTGCAGCTCTTTGCTTATCTGCTGTCGGTAAGGAATTGGGCATGTTTAGATGTTACCCAAGAAAAGGAAAAGGGCGTTATGACTTCCTTGTAATGAATGCATTTGGTTATAATTCCTGTAGAGCAGGGAGTCTTTCTAGAGGCTGGTGAAAATCCCCACCCCAGCCCCACTGCTGATTTCTTCACTTGTCCTGACTGCTGTTACGAATTGCTTACCACAGCAGTGCGCTCCTTGCCCCTGGCAGCCCGTTGCACAACCTCATCTCCAGGGATTTGCAGCAGTGTTCTGATTAAATTGGGTATCAGCGTTCATCTATTTGTTTTTTTAAAAGCTGAATGTGTGATACGTGGCTTTTGAGTGGCTGGAAGAATTTTGGAGGCAGTAGAGAGTCATTAGAAAGTTAAGAACTTAAAAGTAGCTTTGCTGAACTGTGTATTTCTTTTGATGGAACAGGCCCCATCAAAACAGTCTCTAGCAGAACTTGGGGCTGATCACAGATTGCCTCGAGTGAATGAGTTTCCCACACTAGTAGCACAGAATTTATTATTTATGCACAATTGTATTTGCTAAGAAATAAAAAAATTCCTTGTCTTTTCTTGCTACAAAGGCAGCCTGCACCCTTTGTAATATATTTCTGCAACTCCATCCTCCTGAATCATGGAGTCAAGGAATGGTTTGAGTTGGAAGGGACCTTAAAGGTCATCTTTTTTCAGCCCCTGCCCTGGGTAGGCGTACCTTCCACTATCCCAGATTGTTCCAATCCTTGTCCTGCCTGGCCTTGAACACTTCCAGGGATGGGGCAGCCACAGCTTCTCCGGGCAACCTGTGCCAGGGCCTCACCAGTCCCACAGGGAAGATATTCCTTCCTGGTATCTCTTCTAAACCTGCCCGCTGTCAATATTTGCCTTATTTTCCGTGACTTGGTGGCTTTGCTTGACATGTTGATGGAGTTTGGCCTTCTGGGATTGAAGGAGTTCTATCTAAATAGCCATGGTGTGATGGTCCCGTGTGGACTCTGCCAAGAGACTTACTGAACTCTTCCTCACAATAGATTTTTCTTCCTTATATTTGTAGGTTAAATGGTGTAACTGGGACTTGGGTAACTTCGCAGTAACTCCAACAGATGTTTGGGTACCAGCTAGAAAGGAGCAAAAGGGGCTTCCTCCTTCCACGAGATTCTCACCAAATTTACTGTGTCATTTGAGGTTTGTTGGGCAGATGGTGTTTTTGTATGACTTACTATTGGGTTTATTTTCCATGATTTGGGAAAGCTAATTATTTTTTCCTCCCAGTCCAGGAATGATTGCTCATTCTTTCCCATCACTGAGGCACTGGTTGGAAATAGGCAAAGATTTCTCAACTTTTTGAAGCCAACTGTGTTCCTTCCCTGCTGAGAGCCCTCCAGCACTCTCCTTATCTGCCTTAGAAGGAAAATGCAGCCTTGTGTTGACATGCTTCATTTCATTTCTCCCTCTGACTCCACCTAACCTGGCACAGCCCAGGATCATTCTTGACTCTTACTAGAGGATTATGTGTGATTGGGCTTAATCCCATGTCCCGCTGTCAACAGGAGGTGTCACCTCACTCTCCTGACACCTCTCTGTAAACCGTCACTCTGTTTTCTCAGTGATGCTTGGATTTGCAAAGGAGCAGGGCTTCTAAACTCCTGACAGATTTTGCCACATCCCGCGTAAGCTTTAGAAGCAGCTTCTAGGTGTAGTAGTGTCTAGGAGAAAAAGTGCCTGCAGCATCTAGCCAGAGTCTGTAGCCACAGTGATTCCAAACACGGAGTATTGCTCTGTAACCACACACAGCACAGTTACTGCTCGGTAATCATCGCAGCTCATTATGGTTTTGGTTTTTGCTGTCTCATGGTTGCCTTACCTGTAATCTCTTAGCACCCAGGATCTGGGTTTTGGCTTTCTTCTCTAGAGAGATTCTCTGAGGGTTTTCTGTCTAACAGCCTGGCCACCTCCTGCCCACCCCAGCTGGCTGAGGGCTAGTGGGTGTCAGAGTGCACACGTAAGGCCGGTTTTACCGTATAGATTTGGAAGGGGGGGTCCTTACAGTACCCAGTGTAGTGGCAGAAGCCTGGCTGTGTACCCAGGCCATTGCTAACTCCTGAAAATCATTCCCATACTGCTATACTGGTCCTTCTGACAATTGTCTGTGGTGCTCAGCTTCAGAATTTCCCAGACTTGCCCACAAGTTAAACAGTTTTGGGTGTGGTGCACATGTGTTGTGGGGCGGCTTGCTTGTTCCCATTGGGTACTGCAGCCTTGTCTTTGACTTCTTCCTTTCTCCCTTGAGTGCAGTTTAGAAATGGGCTGGCTAATCTGATGCTTTAATGGTGGCCAAAATAGCCTTAGCCTCAGTGGTCAAACCACCTGATTTTATCCACCTCCTGGAGAGTCGTTCCTCTCTTTTCCACTTGTTAGCGAACCGAGCTGTTTGCTGGATAAGCTAGGCTGGACAGGAGCAGAAGCTGAAAGCTTGTGGCACAGTAATGAACTAAGTGCCTTCTTCGAGTCCCACAGTCGCTTGCCTTGGCTACAGAGAGAAAAAAACCCTTCTCGCTCTGTGGTAACAGGCTGGTCTGGTGTCCTGGTGGGAATGCACCTGCAGCAGAGCCCCCGGGCCTGCACAGCTAATTGAGATGTTGGAAGTTGAAGCCTGGTCCAGCCTGGCTCAGCCCCACTGCTGACCTGGCAACTAACAGTCCTCTTCTTGTTGCAGTTTGGCCCTGGCCTTTTCAGAGGCATCTGGGCACAAGGCAAATCATCTCTTTTATTTGTTCTAGGCACCCCTGCAGCTCCTGGTATGGCTGGCAGTATCTGAGACTCTCCCAATCCTCCATCGTGCATTGTTGTGAAGCTGAAGAGGGACTTGCTCCAGAAGCACAAGGAAGGAGCAGAAATGCATCACAGGTAACGGCAGGAGTCCATGGCACAGCTGTGGTGGTTTCTTTCTGACTGATCAGTGTACGCTTCAGCAGGACACATGATTTAATATTTTAATTGGGCACTTCTAGCTTATGGTTACATGACGGGAAGAGAGGAAAAATATAAACTGGTTCTCTGGTGTCAAAGTAAACAGATAATCTCCAGTGTCTTTGGGATTGGGCTGTGGGCTGAGCAAGTGTGCCCTGGGCTGGTGGGAAAATATGTTGTGGGAAGAACCTCTGCGGTCCTGCAAACCTAAAGGAAAATGGAATTAGACTCTCGGGTTGTTCGATGTCTGAGTAATGCCACAGAAGAAAAGGAAAACTGGTCCCTGCAGAGTGTGAAATGTGGTGTTAACAGTGGGACACTGTCTCTGTGCTGCTGTTACAAAGGGTTCAACTTGGAGACCTGTCAGCAATTAATTACAGTTGACTTTTAAAACAGTCTTTTTTATAGGTAAAGAACATTTTATTATTAAATCTGCCCTTACCTTCACAGGCTCAGGAATTTTGAGTGTTTGAATTGGTTGCAGAGGCAATTAAGCACCTAAATCCCTTTAGAGATGAGATCATGCCAGTTCTTTCCATAACAAGAGTGTACAGTATTTATTTCTGCTTTTTTTACAACTGCCATTTCTTTAAATTGTCTTTTGGCTCAGCTACTTAAAGCCAACCTCTCTTATTGCCACAGCCTTCTGACTGTGCCTTATAATTATAAGGCATCTGGGAGGAATTCAGCCTAACACTGTCTTCCTTCAACATGTTGTTACATCACCCATAGAAAGATCAGAGAGATAACCCTTTGTCCCAGGTAAATTAGAGCAAGTGGAACAGCAGAAGCAAGCTGGGATTACTTCTTCCCAGAAACAATGTGGGGGTACACTAGGGAGAGGACTGGCTGACCTCAGAGCAGACTTGCCTTCTGGAGAGAGGAGGTGTCCCACTGCTCCAGGCTTTGGCATGAAAAGGTCCCACAAACAGACTGGTTGTACTTAAGACTGGTGGTCTCCTGAGACCGTGTAGTGAGGTAGAAACAATGAGAGCTCCAAAAGTCATACTGCTGTTTAACATGTCCTTTCCCACTCTGGTTTCTGGAGCTGCTGAGGAAGCGTGCTGGCTCTAAGACATCAGCATTTTTGCTTAGAGTGATCTATATTAAGTAATGGTTGGCTCAGGAGAATATGCGAGGGATGGATATCTGTGGAAAGCAATCTTGGTGCTGTCTGAAAACAAGAGACTCGTAACATTTCAGAGATGACCATCATTTTTGGGTATCCATGTTGGGGTTTATCCCCTTTGGTACAAGGTCCTACTTTTTAATGGGAAATAACCTGGATGATGGAAACTGAGGGAGTTGAGGCGCCCTGGTAGTTCTGAGAGTCTTGGAAGGGGCATGTGCAAAATGGATTCACAGCTCTGGAAGATGTTGGCTGGAGAAGGGGCCACTGGATGGAGCTCTTGTCCTGTGGTTGGCCACCACTGATTACCTGAGAGGCATGACCTGTGCCGGTGAGGAATTCCTCTAGAAAACCAGTCTTTGAACAAGGTAAGGGGCTGGGATTCCAGTCTGATAGCATGGTGGTGATATGTGATAACACTCTATTGCTTTGTGAGAAACCCACAGCTCCTGGTCAAGGAGGGAAAGTTCAATCAGTGCCGTTGGTTGTGAGCATTTGGGAGACCACATTAATCAAGGTGGGCAAACAGGTATGGCTACCACCAGTCTGGGAAAAACCCAAGTCTGAAAGGTGCCAGGTAAAGATTTGGTCTAAACTGGTGGCTCTGAGCTTTCAGAGCCAAACACTTTTGGTTCCAAATAAGCTGCTCACCTGAAAATCAACAGTTTTCCAGATGTAAGGGGTAATAAATCCAGAAGGAAAAACTACATGTATGTGCAGCTCATGTAGTTACTGACATCAAAACTGAAGCATTTGAGAGAAACATGTTCTCTGTGGAGATGTGTGGTCCAACTTCATTCCTGCTGTTGGCTAGGAGGAGCAGAATTGCAAAGTCCGAGTCTCAGAACTGCTGAGGCTGACACTGTTGGGAGCAGGGATTACAGGGAGTGAGGGGTCGGAGAAGATCGTGTGGTTGGTTGTTTTTGGCTGTAGGTGATGGTTTGAAGCCGTGTCCTGAAGGAAAATGCTTTTAGCAGGAAGATTTCCAAATGGTGTTTGCCCTAGTTTTGTGTCAAAGAGGTTGGTCAAGAGGGGATTTTAGTATGATTAGTGCTTTCAGGCACACACTCTGAAACAGCTTAAAGGGTCCACCTTTTCTTCTTTCTGTAAGTGAAAAAGGGGAGGACACTTGTTCAAAACCTGCTGAAGGTTTTTTTTAAAAAAAAGACAAACTAAGTGTATTGTTTGACTTGACTATTGGGCTTCCTTGAACTGAAACAGGCCATTTCATGTCATTTTATCTGCCTTTTACCATGCATTTAAAACAGGGTCATTGCTAGCTGTCTGCCTGGTTAGGAGTTAAAAGGACAAGTGAAATAGTGCTTATGGCATACTGGATATGTTTAAGACATGGAGTTCTTTCAGAGGAAGGAATTAGAATCAGAGTGCTTCCAAAATCCAGTTTTAATAAATTGCGTGTGACTTCAAAAAGGAAAAATTCCTTTCTTTTCACTTTGTTGCTCTTCTCATAAAGAGTTTGGATCTGTGTGTATGTGCCTAAATATGTGCACGTGCATGTTGCATCACCACTTTGGGCACAGGTTTAGGATACTGACTTGTGGGATCTCTGGATTGGAAAATCACCTGTCAGAATACCTTGCTTTAAGGGCTGTGACTTGCCTCCTTTTTTAGTTTTTGCTCACCAGTTTGGGATAATATTTGAAAATGACTTGTTTCTGAAGATAATTAAGTGGTTACTGCAGGGATTTGAGGCTGGCTCAGGGTTGCCTGAGATGCACCATTTCAGGTGGAATTATGCATCCAGCGCTTGGTTTCCTCTACCTGCAAAAACTGTTAAGGATGTCACATGTGGCTGGTTTGCCCCCTGCCATTCAGGGGAGGGCTAACCCTGCCCTTCCAACTCACAATCCCGGCGTACCGTTTTTAAAATTCCTGACTGACTATTCAAAGCCTTCCTTATTCATGTCTGTGCAAAGATTATTAGGGCAATTATTAGGAGCTAGCGGTAGCCGGAGGGCTGATAACGCAGCTGAAAGTAAACGGTGACGTGGTGCAAGGTGTGACTCTGCTGAGGCTTTTAGAGCGTGCTCCCAGCTCTCCTACCTGCTTGGTGCTGTTTGAGCCGAACCAGGCTTAGTTCCTTGTTGTGTGCTGCTCGTGGGCCACACACTCGCCTCCCTGTCCCAGCAGGAACTGCCTCCAAAACAGCTTCCCAAGGCTTGGGTTGCTGGCTGTGAGTGACCAGATGCTACTGGTGGAGGGGTAAGGAATTGAAAGAGGATGTGGGTCACATTTTTTTCAAGTTCTTGGTGGCATATGCGTTATGGCACAATGCCTCTGGAAAAGTAAACAGCACTTCAGGTTTAGTCATGCCCCGTGCTTATTATAGTCCTGCTGAGGGATTCCAGCAACTTGCCAAGTGCCAGTGCCTAGCACTGGATAGTCATCCCAGCCGCAGGGCCATCTGCCTCGTGGGTGGGAAGAGCCTCTGACAGCTGCTGGAGATGCTGGGTGGGGAAGAGCTGGTGCACAGACAAATGACATGCTAATCCCAAGTCGGAAAAGGGGCGTGATGCCAGCCGTGCGGGACGGGGATTTTTGCCTGGCAGGTGTCTGCAGACCTGCTGGCTCCCCAGAACAGGCATTCCTCCCCTTCTGCCAGTGCTGGCCTCGTGCTCCTAAATTAGTCAGCACTAGGGCAAAGCGTGAATAGAAATCACTTAGCTGAGAATCTAGCTGTGCCCTGCCTAGGTGTGCGTGAGGGTCATCGGGAAGGTTGACATAAGAGTTTCTGCTGTGTAAGCTGCAGGAAAGTTCTTCTGCCCAAATTCCTGCCTGCTTGCTGAGCTTTGACTGCAGGAAGAGCGAAGAGAGCGCATGAGAAAGCTCTCCAGGGAATGAGCAGCAGGATAGGCTTAGGAAGGACAGAGGGCTGTGCTGAAGCTTGATTTTCAGCAGCTGGTATCTTCTAATATGAAGATGCAGCCCAAAAATGTAGACTATAAAAATACAGCGGTGAAAGTGACTTTCCATGCTAATGGCTAATTTTGCTTTCTGTTTTTAACTCTGCCCTGAGTTAGCTTTGAATTTACTTACATGATGAAGACATCAGCACTGCCTGGTTTTGAGAATCAGGCAGGCATTTAAATGCAAGCTGAAGTCTATTTCTGTAAGTGTGATGCAGAGCACTCTCACCAAACTGTTAGAATTTCCTGCTAATTGTGGTGTTTCATTTCTGGCCAACTGCATTCCAGAATGGCCTGTCTCTAATGTGCTATTTACTGACTCTATTTTAGTAGATAAACTCCCCAGCTTAGCAATAGGAAATTTCTCTTCTTTGCACAGTGTTCTAGAGCCCCTTTAAACCAGAAAGAAATCTATAGGTTAATGTGGTAATTCTGATTTATTAACTTGAGGTAGGTATAAACTCTTCCCGTTGGAATGTTGACAACGTTTGGCATTCAATGGAGATGCTGGCACATACTGTATAGGAGGCCCGAGATCTGTAATAAATACAAAGGCCATAAATGTTTAAAGCCTACTACATCCCAGCCTACCTTTAACACATCCTTTAGTACCATTTAATGGAAAATAACTTAAAGCAGATCTAGAAAAACAGCTTAAAACGAATCTGTGACACTCAGTTCCTTGTGGAAAATGGAAATAAGGTTTAAGACAGCGCAGACCCCCTCGGTGCTCCCTGCAGGGTTGGATTTGTCAGCAGGATGCGCGCAGAAACGCCTGAACTGACCCAGACGGGGTCTTGGGCTGGGGCTCAAGGCAGCAGCCGTGGTGCTGATGGGCAGAGGGGGGCAGCCCCCCGCGCTGGGCGCAACTGGGAGGCCACTCACCCTCCCTCAGACAGCCCACCCTTCTCTGGTTTCGTGTCTTACAGTCCCAGAGTCGAGGGAACAGCCACCCAGACTCATTCGAGCTGGAAGGGACCTTAAAGCGCATCTTGCTTCACCCCCTGCCATGGGCAGGGACACCTTCCACTATCCCAGGCTGCTCCAAGCCCCATCCAGCCTGGCCTTGGACACTGCCAGGGGCGGGGCAGCCACAGCTTCTCTGGGCAACCAGGGCCTCACCGCCCTCATAGGGAACAATTTCTTCATAATATCTAAACCTTCCCTGTGTCCATTTAAAGCCATTCCCCCTTGTCTTGTCATTCCTATCCTGCCCTTGTAAAAATTGCTTTCTTGTTTGGAGAACAGGTCTCTTAAGAGTTGTTTTGGGAGTTTAGAGTGAAGCCTTCTAACAGGAGAGGCAATGCAGCCAACAGATCCTTAGCACTGGAACTGAATTTCTGCCCTCGTGTTTTTACCTCTTGCTGGCGGAGAAGGAAGTTCACCTTGTTTCCCTGTATTTATTGGTTTGAAGGACTCAATGTGGTCAGAGTAACTGTTAAGTGGAAAGCAAGGGTTTCCTAACATGAAAAACAAGTCTTTCCAGGGCTTAGAATTCCACATCTGTAGCCTGTGGTGGTACAGATGTAGCTAGGAACCAACAGCTGTGTTTTCAGATTCCTCAGCTTTTGTCTTCTTCCAATGAGTCAGTATCTATTTCTGGGTGAAAAATTGTAACATGAAGCACCTTAAAAGCACTGATCTCTACGACAATAAACAATTAAAAGGAAAAATGGAATTCTTCCTCCAGCAGAAAATCAGAGCCAAACTGCGCTTCCAAGGAAGAGCGTTTTGTGATGTCCTTGATAACAGTAATAACAATAAAGGTCACGAGAGCTCTGCCGTCCTGAGACGTGATGTTGCTTGCTTAGACAAGTGGCCCCTGCTGAGACTCAGATCAGGTATGTCTGATAATGGGGATGGAACAGCCGTGTTTATTTTTGGAATGTGTCAGAGAACCTGTTTCTGGTCCTTGCTCTGCTATAACAGTCAGGTATTTATTTACATGGTCTGAAGCTCCAGGGCTTCTCCTGTAAAAAGGAGTTTATATATCTGAACAGTTCGTACCTTTCCTTCCCCTTTGTGTGCTGATGGCATAAGATCTTAGAACAGAAGATGGAAGGGGAATGGGATATTCCTTATCTAAGATTATACTGTTGCCAGAAAGGATGGTTTCACCCTTTGTTTCTTTGCAAGGAATTAAATTGTAAATATTGCTTGTGTAAAATGTAATTTTGGGAGGATATTCCCTATTATAAAATATCACGATGATGCAGTGGACATAGAAGTCTATGAAACTATTTGTAGGATGATCAGGAGTGCATTTTTTACTTTGTGTGCCAATCCATATTGAAGAAAACAAAACAGGAATCCCATGGATGGCCTTACCCTGTGAACCACATATGCTTTGAAAAACGAAATGGTGAACGTGTCTGTGGCTGGTTGTTTTGTATATTTGGGCCCTTCTGTTTTAAAATCTTAGCAGCTAATTTGAAAATTAATTGCGAGCACTGCATTTTCATTTGAAATACAGACAGTATAAATACAGAAGTCAATGACCTATTCAAACAAGTCTAATTAAGTAGCAGAAGGAAATCTGAACATACTGGTGAAAGTCTTATATTGCAAAACCTTCACTTCTCTTGTTGGACATGAGAAAATGACTGATAAAGTGTAAATTGGAAGAGGTCTTATGGGAGAGACATCATAAATAGAGGCCAGACTTAAGCAGGCCCTTCCAGAGTGAGGGAGAAAGACACTGGATTACAAAGTCAAAGTTCAGGATCTCTCCTAGAGCCCGCAGGAAAGATTCTGGGACCCTTCTGTAAGCAGGAACTTGTGCAAGGATTATGAAGGACATGGTTCAGTTGCCGAGGGAGAGGGAATATGCTGTTTAGCAGTTGATGGGACTTTACCAGGAAAGGTTAGAAAACTGCAAAGTCTGGACACTTCTGTACTTTTAGGCACTTCTCCATATAAAGCCAAAGACAGGCTGTTGTTTGAACACTTTAGGAATGCTTGGTCACAAGATAAATGGGGATGCTAAACATCACTGAAGCCTTTTACCTGCCTGCCTGATACGGTAAGAAATGCCTGAATTGCTCTGCTTGCTTCCTGTTCTGGGGGACAGGAGGGAGCTCAGGCAGCAGCTGCCAAAACTGCAACACTTTCAGACTTAGCTGGAGGAATTTGGTTTTGTGTCTTCCCATTCTACCTCAGCGGTCTTTGAACATGGTTTTCTTTATGACTCTGAAAAGTTCTTTTGAATCCAAGTCCCAAGGTTTTGGGTCTCCCCTTTACAAAGATATTCAGTCCAAGGAATGTGGTGGGCACATTGAAATTTTCCTTGGTGTAGTTGCCACGCAGAGTTTTCTGTTCCGACTGCTCCGATTTGCAAGTGCCATTGCATGAGTGTCATGGATGAAGTTGTATGGGTCGCGGTGCATGGGGCACATTCTCACTGCTTCCTGGTATTCACTAAAACCAGTGGACTTGAAATAAATAATGTTCAACTGTTCTAATTTTAGCATAAAATTAAGATAACTTGTTGGCCAGCATTATTGTTCCAGTGAGCGAAACGTTATCCAAGAAACCAGCAGGACTCATAGGCACGTTCTGCTGGAGAGTTTTCGCACAATATCCACCATAAACTGTTGTCTGTTGCTATGAAACAATCTGAGTAGATCAAATGGTGGATAAACATTGCATAACTCATCAAAGAGATCAAGTAAGGTGTAGAGATAAGGGGTGGAAGTAATTGTGGCATTAGTAGAGACTTGGGGAGGGGTAGAGAGCTGAGGCTGGAAAACAGCACTGAAGCCATGTAGGCAGGAAGGAACACACGTCCTAGTTAAAGCACTGGTGAAAGTTCTTGTAGGAAGCTCCAGGCCTGGCACTTTAGTCTGATCTCATGGTATCTTAGAAAGATTTCTTCTTCTTCCCATGCAAAGGAATCAGAAAATATTTCTACAAAAAAAATTCATGGGAAATATTTAAAAATCTGAATAATTTTTCTTACTTTGTTCCATCTTGTTGCTTAGTTAGGAGCTTCTTCATCTTAAAAGAATGACTGCACTCTTTGTAATGATGCTTTTTATAACATGAATGTTCCACCGTGTCAGAGCACCCAGGCTGACAACACAGAGTTGTCTTTGCTTACCAAATCACCCCAGACTCGTGCTTCTTTCATGTGTTTATGCAGATTTATTAAGTCCATTCTTGTCATCCCTTAGCAGAAGAGATCAAACAGAAGATAAACCACTCATGCCTGCAGCAGCATTCCTGCACTGGCCAACTGCCTATTCTTCTTCTTCCAGAGGCACATTACTCCATCCCACCCAGGAAAAGCGCTCTGGTAAAAAGTTTAACTTTGCTCTGTCTTCTCAGGGTCTGCAAAGAGAGAATCTGGCAGGTTGGCAGAAGTGGGGGGATTTTCCAGCAAGCTGTTAAATGGCCGTGGAAAATGTCTTCCCTGTCAAAGGGAAGGAAGATGGAGTAATGTCAACCCTTTGGTTGATAAGTAAGAAAAAGCTTTGGCAGGTTTTTCAACCTGGTGTTTTTCTGAGTTAGCAAAGAGTTTCAAGTGATTTCAAAAGAAATGGATTCCCCTACTGATTTCACTGGGTGCCAACTCTGACTTGGAGATAATATTTACTAAATTGAGTTAAAAACTTCCCTGCTTTTCAGTACAGGAAGGAAGAGAAAGATCCTGTTAAAAAGAACTGCAGAGACCATTTCAGAGCCCTTGTTTCTGGTGGCCTTTCAATAATGCACAGCAGGACAGAAAGCAGCAGTGGTCAAGTTCCTTGGCTTCAGACAAATGAACCCTATTTTCTGAGGCTGGGCTACTTCAGCCTGTGACATTCATGGCACGTAACATATTACAGGCTTCTGGTGGCAGTTCTACAAATGTGACAACGGGGTGTCAGCTCCAAGAGGAAGGAGCCTTTTTTATGTCTTTGCATCCCAGAAAAATCCCCTTGTGTTTTGAGTTTCAGCGTCTTCAGTTGATTACTCATGCAAAAGTGTGAGGGGAAATACTACAGAGCTAATTATAATCACTTTTAATTAGATCCTGCAGCAACCCCTGCAAGAAATCTTAAGTGAGCGATGCACACACTCTGTGAGATTAGTGCTGCTTTACAACCAAATCCCAAAAGCACAGAATCCTGGAATGGTTTGGGTTGGAGAGGACCTTAAGACTCATCTGGTTCCAAGCTCCTGCCATGGGCAGGGACACGTGTCTCTGCAGCACGTAGGTATGGGCCCCAAACCATAAAGCACGAAGTGTTGGGATACGTGGACCTGTAAGTATTCTGCTGATATTTGGGAACTTGGTGAGGCAGCTAACAAAGCAGGAATTTTTGATGAAATTCCTGGTGACACAGGAGTGGGAACCATTTCAAAAATCCGCTCTGTGTCCTGAATGTGAAATGGTTCTTAGGAAACTGTTATGTAAAAGGTCTCGCAGAATTACCTGTTTAAACACTGGGTCTGTTCCATGCCTCCTGTAGCATTAACAACGGGAGTGAGTGGTGTTATTCCTGTGAGGCAGGTGTTGGACCGGATGTATGGAGATGTGGTTAGCTCTAAGTCTCCCATGTCTCTCCTTTCTGAGATTTCCTCTATCACAAAGGAAGTGCTAAAAGAAAGAATTTTGTGACTAAAGAACTGGATGATTTGTTGTTGTTAACAGGAAAATTCTTATAATTAAAATGAGCCCTCATTTTGAAAGCCTCAAACTTGTAAATGGATAAATTGAGCCAAGTTTTCCAGGAAATAAACTTGGACCTCTAAGGCTGTGCTCAGCACTCCCTCTGGAATGGCTGAAACGCAGGGCTGAGAATGCTCTCCCTCCAGTTCAAGGGCTGTTGTGCTTGTCAGTTTTCAGTCTCTGAGAAGGAAGCTCTCCTGGCTTCTCGTTTGAGGAGATCAAAGCATGGAGAAGTTTAAGAAACACGAGCAGGGTTCTGGGTGAGTCGGTGGTGTTTTCTGAAATTCAAGTCAGAGTCTTTAACCCTGGTCCCACTGGCAAATCAATCGAGAGGCAAGTTAATAACAGAAATAAATAATTTCTTGCTTCTTTGGTTCTCAAAATGCCTTCTAAAAGGATTTTAGGATCTTTCTTTAGGATCCTTATTCTACAGACAGCAGCAAAACTGTTCTTCTTCTTTCCACTTCTTTAAAGTATTTTCCCTTCCTTTCCTCACCAGTGTTCATTTTGAGGCTTATCTTTGTTTAAGACAATCTAAGGAGAATGCTCTGGAATGAGTTGCCTCCCCTTACCAGTTTAACCAATCCCTTTCCACCAATAAGGAACCAATACAAGTAGACACAAGTGGAAAAATATCAGTTTACTAGCAAGGGGATCAGCAACAGGCAGACAGTAACAGGAAATAAGTGCTAGATACAGAATTGCTGAATCTCAGAACCCCATGAGAGAGAGAGAAAGGCCTGAAGTGCCGGACAAGTGGTGACAAGTCCTGTTGAGAGCCTCCCCTCAATACTGGCCAAAAATCAGATGAAGGAAATATGTTCAGGGCACAGTACAAGTATTCAGACTTGTGGACAGGATCCATATAAACTACTAATTTTCTAACAAATGGATGGAATAGTGTATTTTAAAGAGGTTTTCAATTCTTCCTCAACTCCAACCGATAAAAACATCTAAACAAACGTGTTTGAGACTGAACTTCTTGTCTTTTCCAAGAGCATGTTCTGCTTCTTCATGTTTTTAGTAGGGATTTAGAGGGCCATACAGACAAGTGGTGGAAACTAGGGATTGAGCTGGCCTGAGCAGGGATGTGACTTGTCACCCTATCATTCCTGTGGAAGAGATCCAAAACTCTCTGGTAGGATGTCCAGAGGCTTGGCAGGATGGGGTGGTGCAAACTGAGAGGGAATCTAATTAGGGCATGCAAATGTCTGGAGGACAGGTGTCAAGAGGATGGGGCCAGGCTCCTCTTTCCAAAGAAGGCCTTGGATAAGGAAGTGCAGAATGGGACATGGAGCAAGGAGAATAGTCTGGCACTGCTTGGTCTTGGGGTCCTGGTGATCAACTGCCCCCTCTGGAGTGTATTCCTGCCGCAGCTCTGCACCGACTCCCTGGCACCTGGCGTGTGCCCTGCTGGGCAAGGGACAGGTTTTGTATGTCCTGTGCTGGAAGCAGGCTCTCCAGAGAAGGAATTGGCTTTCACTTAACCTTTGCATCTCCTTCTGCAACTTATCTTTAAGGGCACCTCTGGAGTGTTCAGTGCCACAGTGTGTTTTAGTATGACCCATTACTTGTCTGACAGCTGTGCTAGCTGTAGAAGCCAGAAATGTACATTTTAACAGGCTGTTAAAAATAGCTTGGTTTGTTATAAATCACCCTCCCCTACCTGGTATTAATTTCCATGGAGCTGAAGAATTTAAAATTCTCCTGGTTTCTGCAATGGCTGCACCCTGAATTTGGAATATTGCTCCTTCCAAACAGAGTTTTAATGACATCAACAGTAAGTTCTTTCCAGTGTACTGGAATCCTTGAGCCTTAAAAGAGAGATAACTGCTGGATACTCTGCTGTGTTCTTCTTCTGTGTCTTTCCATTCTTTTTCTTCTATACCTTGTGCCTTTGAATTGAACAGGATTCAGTTCTTCATTAGGTGTTCTTGGACTAGGAGCAGTATTGCTTTGGCTTTGTTCCCAAAAACAAGTTAATGTAAGGGGGTGGCAATCCAGCTTTCCAAAGGGGAAAAAAACCCAACCAAACAGAATAACCAGACGGGCTAGTTGTCAGGCTGTGATTACCTGTTCAGGTGTATCACACTTGTATGTTCCCAGGTAATTTGGCAGTACTGACTTTGTTGGACCAGGTATGAAAACGCTGCCGTGTTTCTGTTTCCTAAACCAGTATACATCCGAATATGTCTTCCTGTGGACACTATCCTTGGATAACTCAGGGGGCAAAAAGCAGGCTAAGTTTCATGCAGTGCACACTTAATGTGCTGGTCTGAGTATTTTAGAATTTATTTCCATTCTCATTTCTATCACTTAGTACCATTCCTCAAATCAATAATGTTTTAAAATGTTTTCAGACTTGTTTCCCCAAAGTCCAAGCAATAAGGTAGCAGGAAAAAGTGAGTATTGTGAAGAGTTAATTACAGAAGGCAAATCTCTTCTGAGGCTTAACTGGAAGCTAATAATGAGTTTCCATTGCCTGGAGGTGCATTGGAATGAGAAGTAAATGGGAAAGGCACTGGAGTGGGGTTAAACTGGTTTTCTTTTTTCCATGCTGGAGACGTCAGATGAATAAGTCCATTCCTCTCTGTACCTGTCCATCACAGGTGAGAGCATCTCCCCATGTGCCTGGTCTGCTTCCATCCTAAGCCTTTGGGAGCAGAGGCTGTCTGTGAGCCTCTTTGTGCAGCTCAGCAGGCTCGGGGGAAAGCAGGGTGCTGGCAAGTGCTGCACAGCAGTAGCCAAACACTGCAGCCAACGCCGGCGTTACCACAGCTACGCCTGCTGCAGGACTTCAAAGGGAAAGGCAAAAAACAGTGCTTCAGCCATACGTGACCTGAGCTGGTTCATGCTGCGAGTTAATTCCTTTCCAGAGACTTGCAGTGTCTGAGATGGAGGGGAAAAGGGATTTCCTTGGGAGCAGCTTTTGGGTTTGGTATTTTATCTCATATGCTTGCCTTGAAAAGGGAGACACATGCTCTGTTTGCTTGTAACTGCTGAGTAAGGTATGTGATGGGTTTAGGTAGAACTGGAAATACGGTGTACTCTATGCTCCAAGAGAGTTGGCTGTGGAGAATTAATATAATTAGAAAATTTTACACAGCTTAGTGTCTGAGAGATGGGTTTTGTGGAGGCATATCTTGCATTTTGAATGAGTAGTCAAGCCCTTGCGTTTGGGCTCAGAACCAGGATGAGGGCAAGTGTAGGTGCAATGAAGAGTAACCCAAGTGACAAAAGGGTCAGGTCTCCAATGTCTTCAGTGCTTCTGGACACCAAGAAAATGTATATGGCTGGCTCCCAATGCCAGCTCTTTCTTGTTTGGTGGCAGGTGTTATCTGGCCTTCATCTGGAACTGGACGCAGCTTTCCTTTCGCGTTATTGCTTCTGCGTGCTGGCAGCCTGGAGCTGAAACACGAGATCGCGGCTGTGCCGTGTCCTCGCACGTCCGCGCATGCTGCCCCGAGGTGGGGTCCCATGGAGGCAGTGTGGGGAGGGCACGCAGCAGGACGTGGGACTGGCTTGTGGAGGGACCGTGTTTCCAGGAAAAACACGTGAGGGGAGGGATGGGCTGAGGTGAGCGGGGTGGAGGGTCAGGTGCTCGGGTCAGCCCCAAGATGGGCAGTTTGGCCCACGGACAGGCAGCCAGCACGTATTACTTACAGCGTCACTGGGCGAAGGGCTCGCCTTACACCTGTGGCATCTGCAGAGCAAATTGTAGTAGTGGGATATTGCCGTTTGTCCTGGACCCCACGCCCTCTGTGCCGGCAGCAGAAAGGTTGGGTGTTCACGGGGTGGTGCCCGCTTCGGGGCCCACTGTGGTGGTGGCGGGCATTGCTGCTCTCGCTTGGCTTTCAGAGGCTTTAATGGAGACGCTCCCACAGCCTGTCAGGCAAATGAAGCAAAATGTCAGGGGGGGGAAACTATTTTGATCCCTTTCACTGGGGAGGCAGAGGGGCGGGAAGAAGTAGGTTATAGTAAATGTCATACAGGCCTGGAGTGTCCCTCCAAGTGCGACAGCATTTGCTGGGCTCTGCCTCTCTGAACTAGAGCAAATGTGGAAGGCGAGCTGCTGTGAGACGTTGGTTCTCCTGCTCAAGGAGCCCATGGGACAGCTGGATCTGTGGAGGGACTGGAGGTAGGTCTGCGCAGCCTGGTTTGGGATGGGACACTGAGAGGCAGAATCGATCAGGAGGGGTACAATAATCTCCAGTCTGAAATCATAGCGCTGCCTTTTCTCTCTGTGCCAGACTTGGTATTTCACGGAGTTTTTTCTGTTGACATGGGTCATGACCTGTATAAGACTCTTCTCAGGTGCAAGGTCTTTTGCACCAGTTCTGTAATTGTAACCAGGAGAGCTTTCCAGAGAATTTAGGATCTGGAGAGTCCTCAGAAAGCCAGCTCTGGGGTTTTCACAATCCTGTGCCTTGCAACAAGTCTGAAAGAATCCAGATATCCAGTGGAAACCTGTCATTTTGCCGTGTGTTCCTGCTTGCTTAATTACTGGTATGTGGATGATGACAGAGTGATTTCATGAAAATTCTTTTTTTTTATTCCATGTGTGATCTGTCTAGCCTGTGCTAGCATATACAGTTACTTCTTGGATAACATCAGCCTTGTGGCTTGTTGTCAGTGGCAGGTGCTCTTGTGGAGCCAACTTCTTGATCTGTTTAAATCATTTAGATAAATGATATAACATCTCCCTGGAACACTGGGATAGCAAGATAAACCACGTTCCGTGTTAGGAAGAGAAAGGCTGTGTGTCTCTCTGTATCTCTCAGAAGCTGTTGAATGTTTTTCGGCATTAATCTGCAGCCATAACGACCCAATAACCTGCAGTTATTAATTGGGAGCAGAGCCAGCAAATGCTGCGGAGTTGGAACTGATATTTTGAGAACTGTGGAGAACAAAGCCAAGGAGAGGAGCAGCAAAGAGAATCGGTTAGTGGTAACTGCGTGTACAAGGAGCAATGAGGGACAGAAGAAGGTAGGGGACATGTATAACGGGCTCTGTGTTTCTCAGAAAGACCTAGTTGGGAAGATGTGGCATAAATAAGTCTTTGAGTCATTCCTTTTCCATACTGGGAAGCCTCCTAAACGTGTCGTCACAAACTATCTGCATGCTGAAGATGTGCAATTTGATAAGGTATGACAGATTGTGCTCTAAGTGTGACAATAGTAAGGGCATGTCTAAACACAAGTATTTTCCTTCTCCCGTGGAAAATGTTTGCAGTGGAGCAGGGAAACTGAAGTACTGGGATATACTGCTTGTGCCACAATAAGGGAAAAGATGGGAATGACATCCTTGGGGAGACTTTTGGAGAGTTGATCTGGATGCTACAGCTTTCCCCAAGAAGCGCAGGGCAGAGACCGCTTGTCCTCTGCAGGGGCTGCTGCCCGGCTCAGGGTCTTTTCCCTGTCCCCAGCTGCATCTTCCACCTGCTCCCGACCTCCAGCACAGCCGTGAGGGCAGGGGTGGCCAGGGTCTGCCCAGGAGACCCTGCCTTGGGACTTCCCTGACGCCTGTGCTGGGAAACAGGAGCGGCTGTGGGAGCGCTCGGGGCTGCAGCACAGGTGAGAGGGTGGGGAGTGCAGCGCTGGCTGCCTGCCAATGCCATTGCTTCTTGCCATTCTTCCTCCTTTTATTTTCTTTCCCCACCCCAAAGCATGGGAATGTAGTAATTGCATTTTGACCCAGTTTCCAAAATCACTGTAGCATAGACTTCGGCGGGGGGGGTCTGGGGAAACCACTTAGGAATGAAAACCAGCCATTAGCTAGTACCAGAGGGGCAGGAGCAGCAGCAGACTGTTACAAGTATGCACTAACAGCCTTGTAGAACAACTGTTATCCTGCATGTTTTTACGGGGGGAAAAAAAACGTAATTGCATTTACATTTTTTTGATATTTGATCCCTGGTACACAAACCTTTTGAGCCTGAGTTCAGGTTGCTTTCAGCTGAAGCCCTCTAAGCATAGAGGCTTGTGTCAAGTGCCTGGATTTTCAAAACTTGGCTGGAGGTTTCATGGCAGCCTTTCTTGTGGTTATTTCTGGTACCTCTGGCTGCCAATTGGAACGCAGGGCTGTAGATCTATGGGGAAGTGGAAAGGGATGGGTGTGAGTGCCTGTACGGAGTAGGAGCCCTTAATAGCAGGAGGCTTGGGTTAAGATGGGGTTTTGAAATGCGCAGAGACTTGAGGAGCAGATTTAACTATGAAATCCAAACCAATTTCCTCATTCCAGCTATTAATACCAGACGGAAAAAAGGTCTTTTGAAGTCATTTCAAGCAGCAATTAATATCCCTTGGAATCTCCCCATCAACGCAGTGAGGAGTCTTGGAATTTAACCTCACAAAGTAACATAGGTGGGAAAGGAGAAAGAAAAGGCCAGAAGACGTTGTCTTGAGGGACGGGACTATACTGTCCCCCAGCTTCTGCTGCATTGGTGTCCTCACTGCCTTTGTCTGTACCATGGATCGGGGTGGCACCTAGGATAGTTACACATTAGGCCTAGGATACCACTAGTGCTTGAACATGGATTGTGCTGCCTCTGCTGCAGTGGAGAAACAAAGGATGTCAGTGCCCCAGGCTGCATTTCCCACCACAAGCAAGGCTGTACACGAAGACATCATGCCCAGGAGAGCAGCTCTTGCCTGCTCCACTGCAGATAACAGCTTGGTGAGGGAATGCTCTGGCCTCAGAGGATGAGCTGGTAGGTGCCTTGAGGATATCCCCTCCCTTGGTGAGGACGGATGGGAGCTCTGAGGTGGGACCATGAGTGTGGGAGAAAACATAGCCAAAAGTTTAAGGCTTTAGAAATGGAGACAGTCCTCATGTGTTTGTATTAATCAAATGATATGTGAGATTCTCCAAAGGCAATATTTTATTCTGGAGTTGTGCAAGCATAAAATGAAAGCCTGCCCTTTGACAGCACTTGTATTTTGTTAAAACGCTCCACCAGAACATGCTGTCCCAAATAACCTGTCAATACTCCGTCATGCCTGAGCCGTAAAGCACACAGAGTGGGATGTTGTCTCAGGGCAGTCACCTCCTGTTGCTACACAAATGTTGAGGTAGAGCCTGAGTTTATTAGTTTTTAAGGCAGAAGATATTGTTTCTGCACATTTTTATTTCATACAGTGCCTTAATTTCTATTAGTCTTAAGCTGATATGCCTTGGATTTATTTTGCTTGCTGGAAGGCTGGAGAAGCTGAGGCCAGTTGGACATTTCATCTCTTCTATGTGACAGCTCGGTCCTCGTGGCTGTTCTTGCAGGTCAGTGCTCCTGAGGTTCCACTGCCTGCTCTTCCCAGTGCTTCCAGAGCACCAGCACTCCTTGGCCTTGAGCTTCTGCTTACCAAATTGCCTCCTTCCTGTGGAGAGGAGCTCGGATGTGGGTTGTTGGCTGCAGCCTTTGCTAGGGACTGCTGCTGGAGGTAACCACGAGAGGTATTTAAATAGGTGGTTTCAGCAACAGGTCTTGTGGGCAGGTTTCTCATCTGAACTTCCTGGTGCTGCCTCACGTAAAATGTACAGCTCAGTGATTCCCAAATGTGGGGAGTGACTCTCAATATCATGGAACCACAGAGTGGTTTGGGTTGGAAGGGTCCTTAAAAGTCATCCCATTCGGACCCCCTGCCATGGGCAGGGACACCTTCCACTAGACCAGGTTGCTGGATACCTGACAGAGCTGGACAGGCAAGGTTTTCATACCTACAGGTATCTATCCGAAGGTTTTCCAGTGGAGTGCATGGCTTCTGGAAGGTTTCAGCTCAGGTTGCTTCTCCATTTCTTTGGGATGAATCCCAAAGGTCTGGGACTACATGCTGGGGGTATTCCTCATCTGCCGGCGCTTGCAGGAGCTGCTGCAGCAGAAGGCTGTGGAGTTGGAAAGAGCATTGAAAGAGCAGCCAGCTCTCAGGGGTGCTTTTTCCTTATTTTTTTGGCCTTGTTTTGACTTGGACAATGCATTTCTCCACTTTCAGTTTCACTCAGATTTTTTTTTTCCTAGAATGCTTTGCTCTTCAGACTGCCCTAAAGTGGCAAAGTCCTTTTGAAGTCACATATGCTCCCGGGGAACTGTTGTTTGCTCTAAACTAGACTGTTTCTGCTGGAATTACCTAACAAATAATTTAAAAGTCATTAAGTCCTCAAAGCTTTATTTATAGAGTACAAATTTCTGGCTAAATGTGACCTGCCAGTGTTTGGTTTTCAATGTTTTGTTTAGGAAATGTTGATATAAAAGACGAGAGACAGAACAAGAGATGTAAAAATCCAAAGCAGTGAATGATGCTGCCGTTTAATTATTTGAAAAGAAAAGAAAACATTTCTGATGACCCAGGATAGACAATGGGATAATAAACTGAAGCCCTAGGCGAAGGAAAAAAAACCAAACCCAAAACAACAAACCAAGCCAACCTCTGGCGTGTGGCATCACAAATTGTGTCCTCCTTAAAAATTATCTGGAGTTTAGAAATGCAATGACAGAAGAGAAAATACGATGGAGTTACTGTGTTGTTAGTACCAGCCGCTCCTGGGTAGCCTTTTTTCCTTATCAAAAGAGGGCCTGCAGAGGGAAGATCAGGCAACACTTGAAAAGCTAACCAGTGGAAACACATTTTTCACTGGGAATAGCATCTGTATTATCACAATAGGAAAATAGTTAAAGGCAAAGAGCTGAGATGAACTGAGAAAAAGAAGAAACATTGAGATGAGTAGCTGTTGTTTAAATTGGCAAAGTGAGGGGAAAATAGTGTTCCAAGAACAATAACCTAAATGGCACTGTAAATCAATCAATGATAGGTTGTCTGGAGCTGAGCAATATAGATGTCCATGGATTTACTGTAGTTTCCTATGGTGGTAGTTTTATAGCTTTTTTCCCAAGTATCCATTGTAAGACATGATCTGAGAAGGCTGCTCAGGAGTGTATATGGTTGGATTAGGTAGAAAAGTCGGTGATTTACCTGTGTTACTGATGGTGTATTTCAGATTTCCTGCAGTTGGCATTTGGTATATCCAAAGCCCTGTGGAGGTGTCCCAGATGGCATTTCTTGGCATCAGGAAAAGATGTAGTCTTGAATTAAGAGGATCACAGTGACCTGCCATTCAAGTTACTCTTTCCTTCAGGATATTGGCTGCTCAAGACCAGATGGTCTCAGTGTTGTAGAGGCAAGGATTCAATTTTAGAGAAGCAGGCAGGAAGCAGTGTACATCAGGGAAAGCATCTCTAATCCTGATGCCTGTCACCATCTGCTTGTGGGAAATTATCTTCAACCAGAGGGTAAGAAGGCTGGCTGGGGGCTGCTGTGTTTTGACAGTAGAAATCTAAGTAAATTGTAATTTTTGTCTGTACTAGTCATGTTGTTGGACTTGGCCTTCCACTGAGACTGGGTAAGATTCCTCCTCATCCTTCCAGTCGGTGATAAAATATTAGAAGCCTTCCTGAGCTGGTGCACAGAAGGTGAGGAAGATCTTGATAAAGACAGTGGTTGTTGCTCTGTAAGGATTCAGTGCTCAGAAGAATCAGTCTGGATCACAATACATGTGCTCTACAAAAGGGCTTGAAGGGCTTGTTGGCCCATCCCTCTGAGCTTTCTTGGTGGCTTTTTTTTTGGCCCAGGATGCCAGTAGCTGAGGAATGAGGAAAAGAAAGAAACTCATCAAAATGACAGGTGGGGAGAAACTGGGAAAAGAAGAAATCCTCCTCATGTAAATACTGCTTGTCCCATTTGCAGCCCACCCATATCACCCCTATCAAGTCTGTACCCCATTTTTATGTGGATACAACAAGCCTTGGGCTCAAGAGGCTTGACTTCAGCCTTGGATTTCCCTCCTACCCTGAGAAGTGAAAGGATCTGTGTCCCTTGTGACCTGCTTTCTGTCTGAACTTGCTCTGAAGCGGAGAGCAGGTGATGTGTTTGAGAGCACAGAAGTGCTTCAGTCAGCTGGGCTGCTTCCTTAGCCCTCTCCTTCCCGAGAGGGGGAGTATTTGTTGTCCCAGTGTCTCAACAGTTGGAGGTGGCGGAAGCGCGTGTTTCAGCATCCTACGCTCCGGTGGGTATTGTGGGTGTAGGAATAAACACGCTTTCTTTATTTTAACAAAGCCCTGCGTTTTTGGCTCTGGCCAAAGGCTGGTTTGGCCTCGTTCCCTGTAGCACAGAGCAGGACACAACTTGAGGCGTATGAAATCCGCTCTCTCCCTGGGGCCGGGGCGTCGGGCTGCCCCCCTGCTCACTGCCGAGGGGACACCAGCAGCTCAGCCCCTTGGGGGGCTGTGCCTGGGGCTGCCTGCGGATCTGGGGGCGCCGGGCGGGGGGCACGGGGAGCGGGGGTGCTTCCCAGCAGAGGGCCCTCGAGCAGCACTGCCAGCTCCCAGCCTGCGCTCTCCTGGCCCCGATCAGCTCCAGGGCTCCTGGCAGAGAGGGATGCACTGAGGTGTGGCAGTTTGGTGTGCTCCTGGAGGAGTTGCTCTTGCTGGAAAGATAAGGGGTGCTTTTGCAAGGAGATGTAAGCATTTTAGAGAATGCAGTCCTGGAAGTTGGTAGGAAACTGGCAAGTCTTGCTCACAGGTCTCTGCAAAGCCCAAACCTGTGTTGTTTCCCAGAGGAGTGGAACACAACTTGTGTCTTCTAAGCTCTTGAGGCAAACACGCCATACTTTCAGTGCTTTCAGTAGCTAGCAGAAGTATTGGAAGGTACCAGAAGCAATTGCCCCAGCTGATGAAATCCCCATGGCTCTTCTCCTCGTGCCCTGAATGAAGGAACTGCTGTGACCTGAGTGGCTCTCCAAGTGCTCCAGGGTAGCTCATTGCTCTCAAGCAGACATGGTGCATTATTCATGAGAAGCACATCAAGCAATTCACAAAAACCCCCATAACCCTCCAGTATTCTGCTCTGTCTTACCGCAGCTGAATGTTTTTCAGCACCTCCTGTTTCTGCCTCTTCTAAATGAGTGAGCCAGGGCAGGGGAAGTCAGTGGGAATTTGGCAGTTTTTCTTCCAAGGGCCCTGCAGTGGTTTCACAGGGAGTGGGCAGGCAGGGCTGAGCAGGTACTCTTACAGAGCCAGCACCCCACTGCATGTTGTTTTCACTGCTAACTCAGGCAGCATTGTTAGAAAAGTTTCCAAAAGCAATGGGTTTGCTCACCACAGACCTTTACTAATCAGCTATCAGGGAGTGCTTGCCAAGACGCCATGTTCTGTCTAGATTTCTTGGGAAGTGGATGGAAAGGACAGACAAGTCCTGATTCTTGGTGACTTGAATACAAATATGAGAGCTACAGAGTTGCTTTTTGTGGTTCCCTTGGAAATCACTGCTATTGTACTAATTCAGCTGTAATACTAAGGAATGCAGTGCAGGAATTTGTTGAGTTCAGCAGCTAAAACGGCTGCAGTACCCATGTCCATGGAAAATAGACCAAAGACCCCTGACACCTCAAAGTCACAAGGAATAGCTGTGATGAAGGATTGAGTCCTGAAAACGTGTGTGAGGGATTTTGTTCGTATAAAAAGGATTTGCTGCGTGCACAGGTGTGTTCAGGGTGAGCCGCTTTTGTCATGATGACTTGGCACTGACGTTTGTCAGCCAAGGAAAAGATACCAAAAGCTTTTGTGCTAAGTACCGCTGCGGTCTCTCTGCACCTAGATCCTTCCATTGAAATCTTTTTATCCTCTGAAACTTCCTGACTTAGGCTGAATTACTTCTGACTTAATCCAACGCAAATATTTTATCACTGGGTAGTCTGCACAAACCCCTGGAAGTGCAGGAGCTGCCAGTTTCCATCTCATTCAGCATTGCCTCGGACTGACAATGCTGTGGTCAGCATGAGCGGCTTCCGAAGAATCTACCAGAAATGCTGCAAGATATATTTATGGAATAACCTGCCCACAGGGAAAGTTTTACCCTACCAGTTCCACCGAGCATGCGCATGTATGTGTTCTCTAATCTTTACCATCAGAACTTTGCCTGTTCTCATTATCCGTACGCATGTCAGACACTGTCAATGACAGTGATACCTTGCGCGACCTCGCTGGAAAATGAGTTCCTGAGTTAGCTGAGGAAAATATGTGTGCTGGATGAGAAGGCAGACCAGTAATTCTCGTAGAGCAGCAGGCGTTTTGGTGAAGGTGGTATCCTGTCCTGTGCCCCGTTGAGGCGTTGCCTCGGCTGGGGTGTTGGCGAAGGCCTTCGGCACAGCTTTTCCTCACCAAAGCTTTGTGAGCAGGGCTGAAGCCAGCGGGCTTGAAAGGCAGGTTCAAACAGTCAGCCAAAGTCTTCCCAAGTCCAGCTGCTTCTCTGCGGCCTGTGCGGTGAGGGGAAAGCTAGCGGGCTGTCGTGCTGAGTGACGAGCTCCTCTCCGGTTATTAAATCAAGCAGAGAAAATATTGGAAATGGCTGGGGAGGTTTGGAAAGGGAACGTGCGAGCCGAGGTGCATAAGCAGTGCCAGAAGGTGCATAGATACGTGCGTCGGACAAGTCGGCTCTAGCCAGCGGGTTTTATTTTGTCAGTCACAATGACAGACAGGATTATTAGTGCACTTTACTTGGGTGTTTCTCTGCACAGAGAGTGTGCTCATTTTCAAGCCTGGTTGAGACAACTGCCCTGGCTCTTGATTTAAGGACTTCTGGAAATGGCTCTGGTAGCGTTTTAGATGATTAAATGCAGCAATGTTATATTTAAAGACTGACTTGGAATCACGCATCCTGATGACAAAACATTTTTTTTGGCCAGAAAATTCAATGCACAGGTTTAAAATGACAGTATTTGAAGTTACAGTGAATTGTGAGGAACTGGAATAGGTATGGCAATTATTTAGGTTTGTTACTAAAACAGCAAGCTAAGAGCCAGCTGCTGGGAAGCATCTGTGAGGTGCTTTCATTGAGGGATCCCAATGCTTAGGGGGATCCCCAAACCCCCATGAGTTATCTAAGTGGCAAAAAGCAACAGCAATTTTCTCAAGTAGCTAATGTGTCTTTTCTTCAGGAGCTCCCTAGTTTATTTAAAAATAAAGTGAAGTGAAGGTACAGACTACCTGGCACATCATTAGGGATTTAGGGCATGGAGAGAGCAGTCCTTGCTTTGGAGCCTTTGGAAGAGGGAAGATGTACAGTTATTTGGGTTAGGACTTGAGTGTACAAAGCTTCTCAACTGATGTGGTGCTCTGCTTTTGTTAACACAGGGACTGTCATTAATTGAAATGAAATATAGTTGCAAGCGATGGGAGTCACCACTGTGCCCACTGGAAACTCACTGGCTGTTGAAAAACAGGTTCTTAAAGAACTGAATTTATTAAAGGGAACAGAGCCCAAGTCCTGACCCATTCATGTGCAGACTGTGGCTCTGAGATCTCTCAGGAAAACATCAAACAGCATGAGGGGACCGTGACTTAAAGCCAATTGTCTGTGTCCGGGGAGACAGTGTCTGGGGACAGCACAAGGGTGGCAGCAGCAGAAAGGAGAGGAGGAATTTGGCAGGGAGATCCTTTTGCAGCGCTCTCGCTCCGCTCTGCAAGTGCTGTGGTTTCTTTTGCTGCTGCTTTTTTTGCTTGGCCAATGGATTGCATATTATTCCCTAGTACAGAGTTTGGATGGGTGACAAAGGTGGAGCTTGGTAGCTGAGGAGCAGCTGAAGGGGCAGTTGCTGTGTGGTAATCATAAACCTTGCTGAAGAAGGGGAGTTTTCCCCCTGTGGAGCTACAATAGCCTCCTTTGTTCCCCTGAGAGTCCGTGTACTTCCCACGATGGATTGCTGTTCTGCCATGTTCCCTGTGAGCCGTTCGCAGAGCTCCGTGGTTTAAAAATATTTTATGGATCTCGTCACCTTGGCCTGGACAGTCAAGCTGAGCGCAGGAGCTACAGCTGACTGAACAAGATGTGGGATATTGGCACTGCTTCTCTTGTCCAACACCAGTATGGAGGGAACCTTTGGAAGGGCGATTAGTGCCCGTACAAGTGTGTGTGTAGGAGAGAGAGGAGGAACTAGGACTAGGCTGGCAAGCAAGGTGAGCCTTGCCATGCTCGAAGCTAGGGAGAAGCAACACGTAAGGTACTATTTCCTTGGAAAATTATAACGAACTGACTAAATGATGGTTTCTATATTTTTCCTGGGTTTGTTGTTGTTGTTGGGTTTTTAATGTTTTTGAGGTTATTGTTTGGGTTCTGTTTGGTTGGGTTTTTTTCTGTGCTACGTGCTTTTGGCCCAGAAGCGCCCTGGGTCGTGCATTTCCAGGGCAGGGAACCTGCCGTGGGAGCGGGACAGGCTGCCAGCAGCCGTGGGCAGCCCGCGGCAGTGTCCCGGCGGTGCCACCCGCCCCGGTCGCAGGGAACGCGTCCCCCCCGGTCGGGGGGATGGCATCTCCCGGCCTGGGGCACACGGTGGCCACGGCCAGGGCCACTCGCAGCCGGCGGGGGGAGGTGGGTGCCGTGGCAGCCCGCACCTGCCCCGCCGCGGCTCGGAGCTCGGGGCGGGGAACCGCAGCCCCGGCCCTCAGACTCCTCCTCCGGGCTCCCCGCCCCGGGCCCCGTGACGCCGAGCGGCGGCCGGGGATGGGATGGGACGGGACGGGACGGGCCGGGATGGGAGCGGGTGAGGGGACGGCC
>VZTG01004486.1:0-118884 GCA_013397845.1 Melanocharis versteri | reverse complement strand
CCCGGCCGCAGCACCCGCTCGCCCCCCCGGCTGCCCCGCAGCCCCCGCCCGCCGCCAAGCTGGAGGAGCGCCGCAAGCCCGAGCCCCGGAGGTGAGTGAGTGAGCGGGAGCGGGGCTGGAAACGCCGGGGTACGTTTCTCCCTCCTCGGTGTCTTTTTCGGTGCCCGGCTCTGCTGGAGCCAACTTGAAAAACGCTTCATGGTGTTTGAAAACTTTTTTTACCGTTTCAGTTCATCTTCAGTGAGTTGTTAGCAGCCGCCGAATAGGCAGCCTCGTCTTTCCCAGGTTTCCGGTTTTCCACCTGGTATATGGGTCGTATGGAGTGTTTTATTATCCAAGACCAGCTCTTTGCTGTTTGTTTGCCCTTTCTGTGCTTCTGTGAAGCGCTGCCATCCAGATCGAGAGCACACGGGGAAACGAGGATTTAACCATCTTTAGGCTTGTTCCTTTCTCTTTACAACGTTAGTTACTGATGGATTTTTCTTTTGTTCGGAGCGCATCCCTTCAGCACTCGCGTTCAGCGGGAGCACTGGGATGTGCAGGGAGCTCCCACGACGAGCAGGAAGGCACCGGGCTCTCCCAGGAGAGCGGGGATCGGGGATCGGAGCGCGCGGCGGGAGCTCCGTGCAGTCGTTCTGCAGAGCCGCTGCTGTTAGTAAAGTTGGGTGGGCAAGGGGCAAGGTCGGGCCCTGGGGCAGATCCGAGCAGTAGCAGCTCCGTCGGAGAGCTGCTCCATGTACTATATATAGGTACTTGCTCCTCTTGTGTGAGAGAGGTGCAGTTACTGTGCATCTGAGCATGACTTTTGGTGCGTGTCCTCCCAGCTGCTTAAGGGCTTTGTTCTGGTTGTTCCTATAATGTACATATTTTCTCTTTAAAAAAAAAAAAGAAACTTTACTAGCTGGATTTAACAAAATGTGCAGAGTTGTATATTCTGTGTGGGACAGAATATGCTGCTAAGTGCTGGTGTGATAGGCTGTAGGAATACACCTAGTTCTTATTTTGTTTGAGATCAGTAGGAAGTTGTGCATAAAGAGCAAGGTACGGAGGCCCCCTGACCAAAACAGCCTTCAGCCTCCCAAACCCCAGCAACTATTGAACGAGAGGCTTCATTTTGTTCCTACAGTTTCCAGTCCTGTGCAAATGATTAAACGGGACTGTTTGCGTCTCTGCTTGCTCAGAGCATGTACATGAGCTGATCTGTCCTAGTCCGTGCCCTTCCTTTCCTGAACTGCCATTCCATGCTCAGAGACTTTTTCTGGTGGCTCCTGGATTGGATGATGGAAGAGCTAATTTTGCAAGGCCTGGTTTCAGCTGGTGATTTTAGCTCTCATCAGCTTCACCTGCCGGCGACGGTCAGTGGGATTCGAAGGGCAAATTGCTGGTGCAATCTGCAGGGATGCTTCTTCAGCTTCCTAGAAAGGAAACACAGACTTTCAAGTTCCAAAAAAAATAGGAGGATTTGCGTGTAACTTATCCTTTGGTCCTGCTGAGTGTGAATTTCACATTTTTAAAAGCAGTGGCTGGACTTTAGGAAGCTGCATTCCCAAGACTTCAAGGGACTGGCAGCTGTAGAGCAGTGACTGCTGACCTCAGATGAGAGGGGAGCAAGGTGTGGTGGTCGGGTGAGAAGGAATTATGGGGTTTTTTTTCTTTTCTTTTTTTTCTTTTTCCAGCTATGGGGAGGAGGGATGAAGCTTTCATTTGTGTGCACAGGGCATTCCTGGCAAGGTAACACCCTGCACTCATCCGGTCTGCTTCCAGCAAGGTCCGGCAGGATTTTCTGTAGCTCAGAACTACGCAGGTTTTTCCCTTAGACTTCCACGTTACGATTTTAAATCTTGAAACTCCTCTGCAGCCAGAAAACAGCCTCATGTGCGGATGCTGTCTTGTGGTGTCACTTGCAGCAGGTTTTTGAAAGGAGCTTTTAAAATGCAGTGGGTGGAGGGTAAATGCTTTGGTTACCGATGTCTTACACTGATAAGAAAAGGTTGAATTTATGCACAAAGTGCAGTTCAAAGAAAAACATCCCCGTGAGAAGGAAAAATCTATAACTCCTTTTGTTTTCAGATCTACCTGCTTATCAGAGAGGGTGGAGGAGCTGAGTGTGTCTCTGGCTGAAGGTTTTCTAATGCTGCCACCCTGGACAGCCATAATAAATAATGAGCTGGAAGGTGTTTTGGGCAAGGCTGTGAAGGAAAATTGCTGCGTGAGAGTAAAGAGAAAACCTGTCCTTTTTCTTCTGCCAGTAAGCGTGCAAACAGCTATTTGCAGTCGGAGGTGCTGTCTTGCCAGAAAGATGCAGTTGCAAAGGCAAGGTGTTACTTTGAGAAAGGGAATACTGAGGGAAATGTGCTGTTTTGGGAGGTGGGTGCCCAAAAACGGACCCTGTGGGTGCAGCCAGTGATGCTCCTATGTGTGTACACGCCATCTGCTAGTGCAGATTTGCTAGTAACCCGATTCCTCTTCTTTAATTTAATTTTTTGGATTTTTTGCCATGACGTTGTTAGACACATTTGTATCAAAACAGCGTGGCTTTTACTGGTCTGCGCTCCAGTTCCTTCCCGTGGGCTGGGAGCACCGGAGGAGTCTGAAGGTGCCTCGTTGCAGGCAGCGTTCACGGCGCTCCGGCTCCGGTGCTGCGGCACCGCTCGCTCCCTCGGTGCGGCTGGGATGCCGTCGTGGCCCCAGTGCGAGAGCATCCTTGTCACGCTCCAGCGACCCGCCTCGCACGTATTTTCTGTGTGCATTAGGTTTAGAATTTGAGCTCTTGCTTTGAGCAAATTAAAAAGGTTCTGATAACTCCTCGTTCCAAGTCAATTAGCTGCTTCCGGCTTCAAATCCACTTAGAAGGCTCGGAAGGGAGGGGAGCGCTCTTTGAAAACCCAGTAATAGCAGTTTATGGTTAATATTGATAAAGGAGCACGTCTCTGTGTCATTGTGCTGCGTCTGGTGGAAGGAAAGCTCCTCTTTTGTGCTCCCTCAAAACATAAGGACTTGGATGGGGAGGTAGAGGTCTTTCTCTTAACTCTGTTAAGAAAGCTCTTCACTGAGTGGCTCGAAATGAAAATACAGCCATAAAGTGGTCATGGTTCCAGGGAATTCCCGCAGTCAGTCAAAGCAAGGCTTCTGCACCCCTGCCCTTGAACTTTGAGTCGCTGTAGCATCTTGTTTCTCCTGAATTTGCTCAGGATTGTGCGCAGTTTGTGGCAGGAATGCTTTTTATTGCTGTTGGACAGTGTCAAATACAATTACTGCACCCGTAATTGGGTGATAAAACAGTGCGTAGCGTAAGTAAAAAGCTGCAGAGCTCTTGTTTTTCAATGGCTTAATTACATTAACTGAAGAGATAAAAATATCTTTGAATTACTGTCCCACAGTTATGAGTTTTTCACTTAAGGAATGTATTTGAACTTGCCGCTGGGACTGTAAGTGTGGTGAAGTTGCATGGAGATTTATGAGAAAATTGAAAATCAGAGAAAGCTACATCTCAGTTCTTGGTGTTCAGTTTGATTTGGAACGGTGGATTTCTGTCCGAGTTCAATAGGCATGTAGATCCATGCTGTTGGAGTATGGCTGAGCCTTCTGAGCACAGCAGAGGAAATTGCAAACAGCCCTGGTTTTATCTGATTTTCTCACCAGAAAAATCAGAAGAGCTGATTCCATGTCTCCAATATCAGAATCCTTTGAATTTGTGGCGCAGATGAACTTTCAGCATCTGAATTCCAGAAACGTGTGCTCTTAGGAGAGCTCATTCTGCTGCCAAAGTAAAACAGAGACTGAGGGGGGATTTAAAATAGATTTATTATTTATGTATATAAATATACATGGAGAAAGAGAATATGGCTGATCTATATATTTAATACTCCTAAGGAAATCCTTTTAGTGGGGAAAGAGAATTTTCCAGGTGTTTCAAGTCCTAGCTGTATTATATTACTACCTTTATAGGGGAACAAGATCATATTTCTGTTTTGTTACCATATAATAAATACTTGCTAAATACTCTATATTGATTCTGTCTTGGAATAAGCCTCAACTGTCCTTCCATAAGTATTGATCCATACTTCTGGCATCGTAAAGTGAGTTGAAGAACTTGGTGGTGGGAATTGTTCCATGACTTCTTTTAAGACTGAGGATTACTCAAATCACTTGATTCTGTTATTAATGATAATTATAAAATTATAATTAGCAATGTACTATTATTAATAATACAATTATATATATAATATATAATTGATACAGAACTATGGTACCTCTTCTTTTGACCTCTGCGAGGTGGCTGCTGCTCATCTGTGAAGTTAATGAAACAGGCAGATATTTGACGTGATTGTTCCGCAGGGGAGATTGAATTTTACTTTCTTTTGCAAGTTATCACAATGAGCTGGTATTATGCAAGAAGTCCTGGTGCGTTTGCGTCTGCAACAGATTTTTGGCGTTTTTCACTTAGAAGTTGTTCCTGTGGTGTGATCTGTCTTTTTCTGCTGCTTTTTCTGAGCAAAACATGCAAACGCCTTGATTTTGATGACTATGCAGATGTGTAATATGAAATCAAAGACAACAGCTGAAGTCTTGCGTGCCAACTACTCATCTTTACTAAAATTTTTCAGTTTTCTCTATTTTGTACAGTAGGTGCAGAAACAGAACTCGTGTCTGTTTTTCGATGGCACGTACAACTTGAAGATTATGGTACTTTCCCCTTAAGTTTTTTTAAAAAGTTTTTACTTCATTTTAATAATATCTTGAAGGTTTACTGAGCTCATTTCAACTCTTAGCCTTGAACAGAAGGTTGCAAAAGTTAACTGCTTTTATTGTACCCGTGACTGTATAACACTTCAGACACATTGTCAGCCCTTCGATGTAAATGTAAAGGTCTTTTCCTAAGGCTGCGAAGTATGAGGTTGTTTAGAATGAAGTTGGGAAATAGGTGCTCAGTAGCTCGAGGAAAAGTGGCATTTGAGCACATCAGACCTCTCTGTTGCACTGGAATTGAAGCGTATTTCTTATACACAAGAATCGGACCTCCACATTTTGCTTAGATCTCAGAGTTGGCAAATGTGGTCATCTTGAAGTGGATGTTACTGAAATTCTTGTTAGATTTGTCTGGTCTGAGCTCACTTCCCTGGCTGGCACTTTGTGCATTCAGCAGACACAGAGCACGGCTCAAGACCAGCAGCCCTGCTCAACAGAGCTGCCTGTGTGTCCTTCTGGGCAGGAACAATCATCCCCAGGGAAAAATAGATGGGGCTTTGTTCTCTTGTGTCCCCAGCAAAGCTCCGTTCCAGAGGCTCGATGGCACAGCGAGCCAGCGTGTGGTGCCACGGGAGCGTTCCACATCCATTGTTTGCCATCTCATGATCTCTTAGGTGAGCAGTAAGGGGGTTTGAGCGGTATTGTCCCAGTAGAAGTGTCAGTGTGGTGTTCCATGGAAGCAGTGCCACATGTGTTTGTAGCGCCGATGATGG
This sequence comes from Melanocharis versteri, assembly GCA_013397845.1. Lineage (NCBI taxonomy): Eukaryota > Metazoa > Chordata > Aves > Passeriformes > Melanocharitidae > Melanocharis > Melanocharis versteri. Next base: position 113,422 of record VZTG01004486.1, on the reverse strand, counting down.
AGTTTCAGTGCAGTAACACCTGTATCAGTGCAGTGAGAAAGGTTGGGAATGTGGAGCTGTTTGCCTTAGTCCCACAAAACGCTTCAGCTCAGGTGACTTCTGGCCTTGAGGCAGTTCAACTCATTGGCCTTTAAGGCCATGCTGGGATGAGTCCTGCATGTGTAGTTCCACCAGCACAAACGGAAGAAATGCATGCTGAGATAGGGCAGTGTGTGGGGCGAATTCATCAGGTGGGACCAGAGGGGTGCAGGGACAAAGTCTAGATGCAGCCATGAGCTGCTTGCAGGGTGCGGTTGGAAATCAATGAAAGACCAGTGCAAAGTCTTGAGTGCATCTTAGATAGGCACTCCAAAGGTGGTGTTAGAGAGAGGCTGTAGAATAGAATATTGATTTAAAGTTGGAACGAACCTACAGCCATCATTTGTCCACCTGCCTAGCTTGACTTTTCAGTCCCAGTTCACCTGTTGGATGACATCGCCGAATTTTTGGAAAAAATACCTTGAATAGATATTGAAATGCTCTCCATTTCAGAGGGGATTTGTATCTCTGTTCTGTTATTGGCACATCACTGGAATGTGCATGGAAAGGAGGTTACCGTTGCCTGCGAGCAGGAGCTGCTTCTACCAGAATGTGATATAAGCAATGATTCCCTATAACTGTGTGAATACTTCTCACTCGGGATAAAAGAGTATTTTTCTCCCTTTTAATCAATGGTGAATGCTCAATTTCTATACTGAAGTTGGGCTTTAGAAGGAAAGGCAGGCTGTCTCCCATGACATACAGCTCCCATGTCATGCAAGCTTGGAGAAGGCCTTCTGTGTCCTTCTGTGTACATTGGGCTTTCTCGTGCCTGGGGAAGAGCTTTTGCACTGCTGAGGTGGGTGCACGGTTCCAGCCGTGGCACTCTGGGAGGTTCTGGCTTGTACGTGGGACCTTCCGATCTTTGGGTCTGCTGGGCTCTGTGTTGCCACCTTGGCAGTGCTCTGAAGCTCAGCCTGGGAGCCTGCTAGCACGGAAGGAATGCGAGCAAGCCTGGGCTCGAGCGTGGGCTTAGGCCGGTGCTTCGTCGGCAAGGCAAGCCCAGGCGCCCTTCCTCGGCTGTTGTGGGCACGGAGCTGCAGCCAGGATGCTCTGACTGCTCAGCTTCATGGCTTATTCCTGTTTGCAGTATAACTTGAAGGTGTGGGCATGTAACTGCCATCCTTGTACTGTAATTTAACCTGGGATGGATACTCTGGACCTGTGAACAAAACAGTGAAACGGCAGGAATTGCTGCGAAAGGAAAACCTCCGTATCTCCGAAGTTTTGCTTGGATCATGGATCTCTTCCCTTTGCCAGGAATACAGTGTATAAATTTTGTTGAAAGGGAATATGCTGCAAAACAACCCTGTGAAAAAGCCCTGACTGTGTCTTCCAGTGTCGGAATCCTCTCCAGAGACTGAGTAAAGGGAGATCATGTCTCCAGCTTTTAAAATAATTACTCAAATTAAAGATCAAGCTAAAAGAGCCCAGTCCACTGAACATTAGCCATGCAACTTAATTTGTTAAAAAGCATGGAAAAAAACAACTTAAGCTCATCATGCTCGAAATGTCTCTCCCAGCAAGTAACCTGGATGTCCCCTGAATCTTCAGAAATGTGGTAGTGTAGAGATTGCTCTGAACTCTAAAAGTTTCTGTACTAACTTTTCTTTGAATGAAGCCATGCTTCTTGAACGAACCTGTTTCTGCCTTTTTAATTCTAAATGATGAATAGGACGCCTTTGCATGAAGTATTCCTGGTCTAGTAATGCTTTAGGTTGCCAACAGCTCTGGTTTCCTGGAAAGGCTTGACTTGTGACTCAGTGAAGGCACCTGCGGGTTTTTTGTGGAGAGGTCAGTTCAGTTCTGGATGTGACCCTTGTAATTCTCAGAAATATCGGTGAAGTCTTGAACTGTGGTATCAGCCCAACTTTTCTGGCTCTGTTCCCAGACCAGTCATTCCGCTTAGCAATAAAAAAATGCAAGATAATGGATGCAGATAACTGGGATTTAATATTACCATAGCCCATTTCCCGTTTACCTTTAAACAGCCATGTTGCAATTAGGTGCTGGGCATAAAGCCGTTCTTTGTTAACAGGTGTCTCCAAGAAATGTGTGACTAATGGCCGTGTCTGGGTTCAGCCGTGGTGGCCCTGACAGCTTAAAAAAGGAGTGTAAAAGCTGCTTTATCCTGATGTGCTTTTAGGAATATCTATTACAAAAGCAAACCGTTTCAGGCCTGTTACAGAAAGTTGTTTTCCTGAGGCTTCTTCTGAAAGAATGGCTGCCTCCAGTGTTTTAGGCAGATGCAGGTGGAAAAGAGGATGAAAGCAGATGGTAGGTGATCGACCTGAGCTGTGAGGTGCTCCAGCATGACCTCATGCACAGCCACTGATGCTTCAAGGTGTACCTGCTGCAGCATGGGCCTGGCCAGATGCTTTGAGATGCACCTCCTCCAGCCTGGAGTTATCCTTCGGGGTGTCATCCACAGGTCACAGCCCATCGGCTGAAGCTCCCACTGGAGTTCCAGCCTCCCCAGGACAGCAGCACAGCAGCCCTGCTCTGGCCCCCCGCCAGCCCGGGCACGTCATCGTTGCTGTTATCAGAGCATACCCGGGCCCTGCGGAGCAGCCTGATAAGCACCATGGTGAGCACTGGAAAGCAAAAGCCGCCCCTGACGAGCTCTAGGCAGCACATGGAGCCAGGCAAGCGTGCCCATGGCAAGACAGGAGCCTGCTGATTAGTACCCATGCAGCTATGACGGCTGTGAATTCCACCTAGCACATTCCAGTCAAACCTGCCGTTATTTTGAACCCTTTGTGCCCCGTGCTGGACGCCAAAAAGGGCTGTCCTGATTTAACCCCGGGCGGCAACCGAGCACCGCACCACTGCTTGCACACTCCCACAGCAGTAGCTACAGCATTTGTGAGTTCCCACCACTGTTCCCAGCACAAATCCAAACCGTAGCCCCATACTAGATACTGAGAAGAAAATTAGCTGTACCCCAGACAAAGCAGCACAGCCTGTTACATCAGCTGTGGTTCTTGAGGATGCCTTTGATTTTATAGTGCCTAAAACAGAAATAGCAACTCTTGCTTTGTGCAGATTTCTGGAAGAAGAGGAAAGAAAATGTGGGACCTATAAAATATTTTTTTATAGCGCTTGCTCATGTTAAAACACTATGGCTTGAAACCCTCATGGGTAAAAGGCTGAGTTGTACAGGAACATGGGAAATCTGAAGAGAACATTTGAGGAATGCCTGGGAAGTTCATGTTTCTGGACTAATGATCTGGAGTCAGAAGGAGCCAACTGCCATACAGGGAGAGGAGCTCATTCCAATAACATGCTTGTGTAAGTGGCAGTAGAGGAGGCTGAGTAGCCTTCCTCTGGTAAAGGAAGATGCAAGTGATCTTAATTTTTTAGGTTTTCTCTATCCAGAAGAAGGATTTTTTCCACAGTCCATTCCTAGAGCAGACGAAGTTTTCCAGACATTATCTGAAAGAAAGGCTAAAATCTAATTTTCTCTTCTCTTGCAGAAGTCTGCTTGGTCTTCAGTCCAAGCTCAGTCATTGTTACAGTGGTATTTAGGTTACTTTGGAGGACACAGGACATCCTGCAACAGCGCTGCTTATCAGCATCGCTGTGTTCCTACCAGTTTTGTCCCACAAGTTGTTCTTCTGGACAACATTGATGGGTCACAAGGAAGGAGTTCAGAAGAAGTAGCTGCGAGCACTTTCTGGCAAGAAATTACTTTTCAGCTCTCGGGTTGTTGTTCTCTTTGCGGTCTTGTTTTAGGCTGATATGAATAAGTCTATTTTGAGCTGCCCTTAAGTGGATGTCACATAGAGGACAGTCTTGTTAAAACTTGGGAGTTGTCTGCTCAGCAGTTGGGTTCTGCGCTCTTGGCCATGGTTGGAGGATGCAATAAATCCAGCTTTTAGAGCACTGAGAACCAAATTAAGAGCCTGACTCTCACATGGAGCAAAATGCCAGTCCAGTAGCAAACACGTTTTGCTGGTGAGGTGAGTTGAACATTGCTAACTGGATTGCCTTTATGCAGGATCATGCGTTGTGTGCTCATACCACTCTGCTTTTATGCTGCATCATGTTCCTCCCGTTGGAGCTGGTGTCCTGGTGAAGGAACCCCTATCGCTCCGTCCACTGGCTAATGCCGTGAGAACGTGATCATGTGCCCCTGCCTGCTCTGGGCTAGCCTCTGATTAATGACTGCTTGGTCTGCAGGGCTGAGTGTAAAGATCACGGGCTCGGCCTGCTCCTCGCTGGCATCACACGCCCGAGCCCAGGGGTTGAGTGGGTCACTGTGACGCGTTGCTCTCGCGCGCCGCGTGCATGGAAGGGCAGGGGACACCTGAAGGTGGAGCTTCGCTCCATGCTCCGGTGACCTGTTCCCTAGAAGTGTACAAAACCCCCTTAGCTTTCTCTGCAGGCACTGTCCAGCGTGTGGCTGTGTGGATGAGCTCTCTGTGGGCTAGCGGCCATGGCAGCGAGGTTCTCCCAGACTCTGTTATATCCCAGTGGCTGTCGGTGCTCTGGCACAGCTGTTTCCTACCAACCTGCCCCTCTGATACCACGTGAAATTCAAAGGAGCAGAAGTTTTCCTGCCTGTGGGTGTAAGTCTGGTCAGTGATAGCCAGGGACCACGCATATATGACATTGTCCCAGCAGCCTGATCACAGCCTCCAGAAGTCACAGCAGATGCTCTCCCAGAGCAGGATCTGTGGCCACGCAGAAGGGAATTGTCACTTGCAGTTGCATTTCTGCTTAGTGATCCTTGTGGGTGTCACTTGTGAGGGACCTGTGTCCTTCTGGCTCTGTGGCTTGTGCTGGCGTTATCGGTGTTTTGCTGAGTGCTTGGCGCTCTTGGGAGACAGAATGGCTACCCGGGTCCATGCTGCTCTGGGCTGGGACTGACTCTTCTGGCTGGAGCTTAAATTGGTGGAAGTGATGAAATTCTTTTTTTCAGTTTAGTCTGAAGTTATAAAATAACTTGGTTTTGCATTTCACTCCCCTTTCTCCTCTTCTGTCAGGAAACGTTTCTTTATCTTCAGTAACCTTCCATTGGCTTGTGTTTTTTGGGGTGTTTTTGTGGTTTTTTGTGTTCTGTTTTTTTTCTTTTTTCTGAGTTTTTTTTTTTTTCTTCCCAGTGCAGCCAGTGAAGGCAAGAAGGGCATTTAGTTTGAAATCTGGCTGTTTGCATTTCTGGCTCTCAGGTCTGCATTAGTTTTGAGTGACTATTATTGAATTAGGATTTGATGCATGCACCAGGACCAATGCCAGTGACCTTCTTCAGCAGAGCTTTTGTCTCATCACCCCAGGGAATGATCACTATAAAGTCTTCTGGATGAGCAGTTGGCACTCAAGTGAGGGTGAGGTCCAAAGCCCACTGGTTTTTTTTGCTTGTCTAATATTTTTGGAGTTCTTTCTTCTCCCTGAGTCTTGTGTGTGTGCTGGCATTTGGTTTGGATGGCTTTGCCCTTCTGTTTTAGTTTCACAGCTGTGTGCTCTGACCACGCTCCTTTGGAGATGAACTCAAGTGGTATCGCATCCCTTCCTACTTTGGAGCAACTGCTCCAACATGGAAGAACTGCAGTTTTACAGAGACTGTCATCTAGTAAGCAGATAAAGTTTGCAGAATCTGGGGATAAGTGCGCTTCGAGAAGTTGCTGCTTGTGTAAGGCCATGCGAGTAGTTAAGCAGATTCCCAAAATCATCCATGTTAAAAATATCCTTTATGCTGGATTATGTTTTTGAAACCAGCAATTGTGAATCCACGTATCGCTTCAGGATGCCAAGAACTGGATCGGAAACGCTGTGCCTGCACTCTGGGAAGTGCTGAGAGTGCATTAGCTCCCTTGGCTGCTTCAGATGTGTCCAAAATGTTTTATACAACCAGGCTTTCTGCGTCTGCCAGCCAGAGCTCAGGTCTGGATTGTGCTGGATCAGGTCTTGCGTGTCCTACTCACAGCAGGAAGCCAGCACACGCTCCGTACTCGTGTTACCATCAGTGGCCCAGAGCTTTGTGATGCTTTTAGAGGGGCTTCAGTGTCTTGGAGGTGGTTGGGAAGGTGACGGTGAGACAGTGTGCAGCTCCAGGAGTTGTGCATTTGAAAGTCTGAAGCCTGAGGGAAGGGAAAAGCTCCAAACTGTAATTAAGGAAAGTAATTAAGAGGTGAAATTAAGCTATGAGCTGGTCTCATACATTTTGTGTGGTGTGATTGCTATGGAGAACTTTCCCCGCCAAAGCAGTCCCAGGAGAGGACAGGTGCGGGAGCTAGCTGCTTGCTGGGAAGCCGGGATGGAGCGTGCCGGGTTGTTTTCCCTGGAGAAAAGCAGCCCTGGGTGAGTGGTGCCAGTGGTGTGCTGCCCCACCCCTCATTGTGCACCCTGCCTGTTCCTTTGCTCAGTGGGAAATGGACTTAAACCCAGCACTGCCCATTCCAGATAACTCTTCTTTTAGACACGGGACCAAGCTGCCCACTCTAACATCCTCATTTGTAGTTGGGAATTTGCCTCAGGATCAGGCTTCCCTTGCCTTGCTTTTGGAGGTTCCAGGTGAGCAGTATGCAGCAGATGCTGGAAAAATTTCCTGCAGTTGCTGTTTCTTTGTCCAGGTTTCTCTATAGGTGTATCCAGATCTCTGTGTGCTGAGATGGTGTAAAATACACGCTGGAAACGTTGCAGGTGCTTCTTAGGCCATGGTACCTGCTCCTGTGATACAGCACACTTAATCACAGATTCCTCAAAAAGAGCTCTTACAAGAGGCTGGAACCAGCAGCAGCTACTGTATAAGCCAGTATTGGTTTCAATCAGACACACGGTCAAGGTAGAAGTTGCCTCTAAGGCATAGAACTGTAACAAAAATATTGCAGGACATGACATGGTCACGGTAATAAATAGCCAAAAATAGATCAGGTGCCACAGGCTGGCTTGAAATAATATTTTTTAGGAAAAATCCACTTCTACTTATGGGTTTAAAATCTGACGCCACTCTGCCTCTAGAGAAAGCTTTTTTTGTGGTTTCTATTTCATCCGTTGCAGAAAACAAAGCTACAAAAATGTCTGGTTTGTGTCATCCTCAGATAATTCATAATATTTGGAGTCCAGAATCACTTCTTCCTGTGGATTCATCTCGTTTGATTCCATCTCACAAAGCTCCTGCCGAAGTGCAAGCTCAGATTCCTTACAGGCTGTCTCTGTACCTTTTCCTGGCTGTAGCTACATGAAATAGAGCAGATGGATGTGGGATGTGTCAGGAGCCAGGTGCTTGGCAGCAGAGGTTCACCCTGTCCTGGAGAGGGGCTTGTGCTGAGATCCTGCAGTTCTCAAATGAAGCTGGAGTGTGATGTAGCCTTCTCCTTGCTGAGTCCCCAGATTCAACTCCATGTTTTCCTGGAGGAGAAGGAAATGAAGCCAAAGAGGCAGCTGACTTTATTAGTTTTTATAGTCATGTCGTTTTATGGTAAGTCATTTAATCATAATGAAGCAAAGGCTTCGACTGTTACACCTGCCCCTACATCCAGTGCCAGTGTTCACTTTATGTTACCCTGTGTTTTGATAGTGTTAGTTTATTGTTTGTGCAGAAGAAAGCTGTAACTTCATTCACTCCTAATTGCTTTTCCTAGTAGTCACTTCATTTTTGGAACCTGTCCAACTTTAAGAGTTCTTCCGAAGTTGTCGGAGATCAAAATTGAAATCCAAATGATGGAACTTACTTTGCCATCATGAATTCAAATGATTCTTATCTTGGTTTCAGGAAGGTGCTCTCAAAGACTTCACCTGTGAGTTGAGATAAACATTTAGAGTTCTTAGCGTTCCAGTCTGTAAGAGTTTTTGAAAACAAGATTTAGTCAAGAACTGAAACTCGTATTTAAATCCTGTCATGGGACTTAATTTCAATCCCTGAGAACACCTCTGTAGAGGGAAACATTTCACCTAATGAGATGACTTAATTGGGAATTTATCTGGTTTATAAATATTACAGTGCAAGTGCTTTGTGTGCGAGGCAGAGGGTTCTGTCCTGCTTTGCTCCGGGTGAGTACAGCCTTTTGCTGAGAAAGCTTGTAAATAAATGCTGCTTTAGAGCTGACAGGGGAAAATGCATCCAGGATAAATTTGGCAACATGTTCCAAAAGTGCATCAACCAGGCTGTGCTGAGTATAGTCAGAAGCTCTTTTTTGTCTCTGTGATAGAGCCCATATGCAAGTATGTGAGAAAACCAAAGCACATCAGGGCCCTAGAAGGGAATCGGTCGCATTAGGTCTGTTTATTCACGCATTCGCGTATGGGCTGTGAGAGCATCAGCTGGGACCAAGTCTCCTTCCTGGTTTCCTGTTTACTTGGCCACTACAGCTTGGCCACTACAGCTGCAGTGTCTGAATGCTTCATGGGTTGCAGAGAGAAGAAATAATGTTATCTCTGTCTCCCTGCAGCCCGCTGACAAAGCAGCCCGTTTGGCTTGCTGACTCATTCCTTTTGGGATGCGTGTACATGTACCCACGCACACTTGGCATCTAACCTGGGTGGCTTGGTGGGGGCACTGGGTGTTGCTGTCAGGGAAGCCTTTGGTGGCTCTTCTCTCTGCTCAGGTCCAGGTCCCATCTGTAGGAACCTTCAGGACGGGCCGATCCATCTGTGTTGAACCATCTGTAGTTGAAGGTTGGATGATGCTGGTTGTCGCAAGTGGTATTGGTTACACCTGTGGGGAGCAGTGTGGGGTTGTGGGTGTTTCCTACCAGCACAGGTCTCCCCTTTCGTGTTTGGGAGGTATGTGGTGGATTCAGGGATAAACCTTGTGGGGTTTGGGACCTGCTGAACAGCTCAACCCACCATGCCCCGTGCGCTGTTTGCTTGGGTTTGTCTTTTCTCCCGCAGTATCCCCATCCATGCCTTCCCGCTCCACTTTGATCACGGCAGTTTTCTGAGGAAAACAGTCTTGGCAGGTCACTGGTGCTGTGCTCTGTGAAGCAGACAGGGTGGTTGATTGTGCACACTCTGGACGGTCTTGCTTCCCTTGCCTTTCCTGGGAGAGCGGACAGCTTCCCCACACCTGCCTGGCAGCGCTGTGGCGCAGCAGCTGCCGCGTGGCACGGCTGGGCAGGCACCCGTGGGCTGGCAGCTCCGACCGATCCGTCGGGAGCCCCGCTGCTGGCGCTGCTGCTCTGTGACCTGAAGTTCTCCCTCCTCCCTCAGCCCTTGACCCACTCCACGCCCCAGCTCGTTGGGTTGCCCTTTAATGTGACTTTCACACGGCTCTGCGTTGCGCTGCTTCGGTTACGGAACTGGCTCCATTTCTTTTTCCTGGTGCAGTTCAGAGTTTGCTGGAGTTTCTTCCTGATTGCAAAAGCCGTTGGAAATGGGCAGAATCATAAAAGCTTATCAGTGAGCGGTAACTCTCCCCTCCGGCTCCCCAGCTCTGTTAGGCATTTATTCACTCCGGCGAGTTGCAACTCCGTGCAACATTTCGTGTTGCCACATCAGTCCTTCTTTATTTACGCCAAACACCACTTTCCCTCTCTGCTGCCCTCAGTCTCCCAAGTTTCACAGCTCTGGAGCTGAGCAGCCGGGCGGTGGCAGCACTCCATCTCCTGGGGGAGCTGGCGGCCGGCCTCCGCCTGGAGCGGCACCGGGAACGGTGACTCTGAGGTTACTTGTGCTTTGCACTGCCTGGAAGGTGCAGCGCAAGTGTTTGGTGCTGCAACCAGAGACCTGCGGGAAGAGTTGGTGATGTGATGAGCAGAGCAGATGCTGGCAGATGAGCGCAGCCGTTAGGAAGTCCAGGATCCCTGCTGGTACTGAATTGATCCTGTTCTTTTCGAGTAGCCGGGCAGAATATTTCTGTGAGCTGTGTCTGCCGGCGCTTTGCAGGCAGAGCAGAGTTGCTGCTGGCCGTGTGTGACTGTTGTTCAAATCCTATTGACACATAACATCATTTCTAAAAATGTTTGGCACTGATCTAATCATTGGCCCAGAGAGGCCAATTACTCAAGCAGTTCGTGTTTTTTCACTGGAGCATATTCTGTCAGATTCTGTCAGACCCTGAAAATAGAAGCCCAATATTTTTTTTAATTTTTTTTTTTAGGTTTGTTTCCAAAATGTTGCAGCAGCAGTCACGAGGATGTGGATCTAAACAAGAAGTGCCTGAAAATCCCTTTACCTTCCAACAGGGAGCTGGTAAACCAGGCTTAACCGAAGGCACATCTCTTTTCAGAGGCTCTAAAATTACTTCCATCCTTTCTTCTCTCCAGTCCGTGTGCGTCTTCCACGGGATAGTGACAGTACGTGGTCTTGCTGCAGTGCTTCACCGACAGGAGTCTGCCAGTTTTCCCCTGAAGACTCAGGGAAGATTTTCTTGTTGTTTTGCGTGACTTTTTTTTTTCTTTTTAATTTCTGCAACTCCCATTTCGTGGTATTTGAAAAATTCCAGGGGGCTGAAATAGTTTCCCCGTGCAAATTGGTAAAGGATGTTTTCTTGCTAGATTTTGGCCCACAGAAATCCTGTGGTAATCTGAGAAGGGCAGAAAAGACCCAAGTCAAGGGAGGTGGTGCTTGGAGCCTAATCACTAAACTCCTGCGGATTAGAGCCGGGGCGCTGTGCCAAGGCAACCCGAGCTCTATTCCTGGCCCTTTAAACCCCCCAGCTCCTTCGGATACACGTTTCAGGGAAAGCATCAGCCTTGCTGATCAGTTTTCCAACCCTCTGGAGCTAAAAAACCATGGCTGTTAAATGTGATAAACCCATTCCAGGCGGTCAAGGTGGTGTTCCTGGGAGCGTGGGGGCCATTTCCACTGCTGTGGGTGCTCAGCACTGGCAGGGTGATGCTTGGGAGGGTGCTCTGCCGTCGTGGGGAAGCTGAACAGACATTTTACCAAGGGAATGGCAACTGGTGAATTCTCAGCACCGTATCCCTTGCAGGCAGTGGAAAGTGCTCCCTTCCTTTCCTTTTCTCCGCTCTACCACTGTTGCTTCTCAGTTGCTCCATGCCTGGGCTGATGCTGCCTAGACTGGAGGAACTGGCCTCGGGACGTGGTGTTTAGGCAGGGCTGTGGGACACACAGGTGTGTTATGCACCTGCACACGTGTGGGTGCTCAGGGAATGGAGCTGAGTGCCAGGATAAGTACAGACTTTACAGAGGAATAAAGCTCCTGTGGTTTGTGTTTGGTCTGGAAATCCAGTCCCATCTGTTCCAGATGTTTCCAGTTGTGTTTATAGCAAGGAGCTACTGTGCTGCTTTGCAGGAAAAAATAATTAAAAAAATATGGGGTTGTGCCTTCACAACCATTGCAAACAGGCAAAGGTATCCATGGAATATATTCCCTTCTGTTGCCTTAGAAAAGATGCGTAAATAGTCTTGAATAATTTAAGGAAGAGCTGGAGCTTTCAGGGGAGGCTGATGTGTGCCCGAGTTCTGGCTTGGTGTGCTGTCCTGGCGAGGAGCACGTCCCACCCCTCTGCACCCGGCAGCAGCTGCTTGGGGAATGGCACCTTTCCTAGCTCAGGGAGATTTCTGATTCAAATCCTCTGGCTCCTGGAACTCAGGCAGAAACAGCCTGTATGAAGGAGGAGCTGACTTTGGACTAGACCTAAGCTTGGGAGTCAGTGCTCACATACATTTCTGGGTACGGTGCTTTATTTTCCACTGCCACCCAATAATCCAAATGAAAAACGTGTATTTCCACATGCTTTGGTACTGTGTTTGAATCTGACCCATTTTTCTTCGTTGTTTTTATCTGTGTCATGTTTGAGACTTGTTTTGGGAGTTGAGCTGTGGACTAAGAGCCGAGGATGGGGCCAGTGGTGGGTTAGTAAAGGTGTTTGAGGTGGAGGAAAACTTGGCAGAGGTGGGAGAGTGGCTGCTGAGGTGCTGCTGTCATGAAATGGGACTCTGGTACTTCCTTTTGTGGATGAGTTGTATTTTTTATTTTCTAGTTAGATAGCCAGGTGTTGGCATGCAAGGTAGACACCCTAAGGCATTCTGATTTCTTGGTATTCATCTGTTCAGTATTTATACCCTCCTGAATTTGAATATTCCTTTAAGATAATCTGTAAGCGTTTGCTGCTACTGTTCTCAGAGGATCTTCGATGGAAGCAGTATGGATGGGAAGAAGTTTTGAAGGCCTTGTCTCGCTCTGAACCGAGTTTTTCCGTATTCCACTGAGGGAATATAAGGAAAAGGTGTTGTTTTATGCCTGATTTTTGGAATGAAAACAGGTTACCAGCTTGGTCCCAGTCGTATTAGGATGGAAAGCTCCCATGGCGATTGCCCAGCAGTGAGCAGCGAATGTGTACTTAGCCTCTAAGGAGATTATTTAACACAGTTCCGATTTTGTTTATTATTATTTTATTTTTCTATTTGTTTGTCCAGAGTGGATTTGCAGATGTGCCCTCGGAACACAGGCAGGGTCTGATTTAGTGGGGGAAACGCAGCAGCAGGAGCTCTGGGCAGCTCTGCGGAAGCACGGCGATGGCAGAAGCCTGGAATTAGGAGTCTCTGCTGTCCACAGCAGCAGATCAGAGGTGGAGAGAAAAGGGGAGGGGAAGGACGGCGACTACTAAAACCCTTCCCCAAATGGATGAATGAATGGGTGACACACATAAATGACTGCTGTGATGATCTGACTTACTGTAGCTCGGTCTCGGGATAATCCTCATATGTCAGATTTCTGTAAGGCCAACATGTGACACAAAGCTGGGCTCCCAGCAGACAAGTGTGCTGTGCTGGTATTAGGGGCTGGCCGGAGCCCGGGCTGTGCTTGGAGCGTGCCTGTGTCCGTGTGGGCTGTGCCCGCTCGCCCCCTGCGCGGCTCGGCCGCTGCCGCCTGCTGGGGCAGCTTCAGAGGCAACCTGGGATCCCACAGGCTCTTGGCTATTGCATAGGCAGCCCCAAGCCTGCCCGTGGGGCTGTACTTCCTGGAAAAAAGAGAAGGGGGAAGAAAAGCCAGACACGAGAAACAGGAAAGCCCCCAAAGACTTGTAGCTGGGATTACCTTGTTCACACCTGTCACCACTGATGTCCTCTCAAGGTCAGAATTGGAGCTACGTGAGGCCAGCTTAAAGCAAACGCCATGTGAAAGGAGCTCTATGAAGGAACAGCAGGCACTGGAAGGAGGACAGGAGTGCCCACAGGAACATGAACAACAGCTTGCAAGTTAACCTGCCCAGGACTTGGGCTGGTTCAAACAGCTCGCTCCAGGAGAAGTCTGAGCATTCCTTTTTTCTTTTCTATTACTATAGGATGGAGGACGAGGCAGTACTGGATAGAGGGGCTTCCTTCCTTAAACATGTATGTGATGAAGAAGAAGTGGAAGGTAAGAGACCTGAACTGCTGGGGAGGAAGGGTGCCTTTGTTTTGCCCAGTACTTCATCCTAAAATTGACTGAAACATGGGTAGGCTTGGTCAGGGTGGAAGTGACTTTTAAAGAGAAATGCTCTGTTCCAGTTCAGGAGCGAACGTTGTTGCGTGCTGCTGGCACGCACTTCCACTTCCCCCAAAGTCCTGTTTGCTGTGTCTTGCTTAATGGCTGTGAAACACCAGAGCTGTTTGCTTTGCTTTCCTCTACGAATAGAGTTTTGGTAACGCTTGCCTATCACCACTGCAGTCGTGAGCTTGGAAATATGGAGGCAGGTGGAGAAGCCAAGTGGAAAAACCAGCAGAATTTGTACCAAGTGTCGGGGTGTGAATGAGGCGGGAAGTGAACATTTGCCTGGGTTATCCTTTGTGCTTGGGAGGCATAAAGAGAATGGTTTTCCCTTGAAGGAGAACTTTCTAACAGAGAAAACAGTTTCCTCACTTTATAGGGAAAGACTACTTTGAAAGTGTTTTTGTTTTTTTCTCTCTGACTAAAAGTGTTGTGAAATCCCAAAGGTAAAAGGAATTTGAAGAAGTTTACTTCAAGTTTCTTCCTGGAAAATGATGAAGCTGATAGGAGTGAGTTAACGGCAGCAAATTCTCTTTTTCTCATTTTCTGAGAATTGGTTGTCTGTGAGCTTGATAAACTAGTGGGGGAGAAGGAGGAGAGTAGGACAGGGTAGGACTTTACCTAGAAGGGAGAGGATTTCACCTTGCAGCACTCTCTTTCCCCTCCTGACATCAGGATATAATTTTATTCTAATTTCTTTATTTGCAAACAAATTCCTGTGGCTTTTCAATTGAAAACGTTTTGAAAGGTGTAGGGTTACAGCCGTGTCATTGTCACTGGTAATGGACAGGAAAGGATCCAGAAAATAATCTCTAAAAAGAGGAGTAAGAATACTTCCAGCAAACCAGGCTGGTCCTTTCCACGAAAAAGCCTGTGTTTTCTTCCTTTCTGGGGTGAAGTAATCTGTGCTCAGCCACTATAAATCATCATGTTGGGTTTAATGAGGCTATTTGCTGTCTGCAGGGTCGGGTTTGTATTAGCCTTTTGCTTGTGGAATAATTGACACTTTGGCACAGCAGAAACATTTGAGAAAGGCGAGAGAGAGGATATTTTTTATGTTTTATTGTCTTAAATGTTGCCATGTGCTGTTTTGATGTACAACGGCCACGTGTGATGCTCCAGGAATATAATACAAGTGGCTGTTGGTGATGAGCGCGGGAGGGTCCTTTTGACTGTCTGCAGGGGATGTGGTTACTGCTTGAAGTAATGTTTGTGGCTGTGGTGTGTTTATATCCTTTGTTCCAATGGGGATATCCTCATTTGGTTTAGTTGGGCTGACAGACCAATTGCAGCTCATCTCGCTGGGGGAAGGAGGAGAGGAGGTGAAACAAGTGCTTCTAATTGTACACGACAGGCCTCTGGAGCTGGAGCTGCTCGCTGAGCCTCCGGAGAGCCCCGGAGCTGTGTAGCCAGCTGATTCCCTCGGTGGTGCTGCAGGCAGCACTGTGATTCCTGCCAGGCTCCTGGGAGCTAAACCACCCAGGGGTCTGTCAGGGTCACAGGGCACGTATGGTGCACGGATGGGTCGGTCAGGGAGCCGCTCTCAGCCGCTCCGCTCTGCACAGTGGGACAGCCTGGAATTCTCGGCGTGCCTGGCAAATCGGGGGCATTGCCGCAGTGCCAGGAAGAATTAAAGGCTTTGGCACTTTGAAGAGCTCTTCTTTGTCTCCATGTTTCCAGCCTCAGTGATCTCTGTGTGTCCTCAGCCACATCTGTCTCTGCACAGAGATCCGTGCACTTAATGCGTGTGTGTATCCAATGTGCACCCCAGGTGCAGTCGTGGTCTGCGTGTGTGGGATGAGCTGTGCGTTTACAGAGTGCTTTGGGTTGGAGCTGATCTTCAAGCCTATCCAGTTCCAGCCCCCTGCCATGGGCAGGGACACCTTCCGCTAGACCAGGTTGCTCCAAGCCCTGTCCAACACTTCCAGGAATGGGGCAGCCACAGCTTCTCTGAGCACCCTGTGCCAAGGCCTCCCCACCCTCACCGGGAAGAATTTCCTCCCAGTATCTAATCTAACCCTGCCCTCTGGCAGTTTAAGATCCAGTGGAAGGACTAAAACGTCAGGTTGCAGACCTTTGGCTGGCCCTTGATGCAGATGCTTTTTAAGTCCCTGTTAGATCCTTGCACTTCCAGTGGGGTGTTTTAAAGGAGGAGAGTGTCTGTCAAAAGACTTGGGGCTGTTAGCTCCGAGATGCCCTCCATTACTTCCCTGCCTTCATGCTATGGTTACAACTGGCTTTTCTTAGAGGCTTGCAGGGATTGCACCCTCTGGAGAAGGGGGTAACAGTGAAGGCAACTGTAACCTCCAGGTGTGTGTTATTTTTCTGATAGTTTTTATTTTTAGCCTGCTTTTATGAGGAAGCAACATACATGCCCTAAAGCTGTTTGCCTCTCTTGCCTCTTCTTTCCGTTCTTCTCCCAGGTATTTTTTTTTGCAGTCAATATTGATGAAATTTCTCAGGAAGCCTCTTCATTCACTTAATTTCACTGAAAGTGAGTGGAGAGGAGATTGTTTCTTTTCCTTCTGTGAGCGGAAGAGATAGGGCAGTAGAACTCGGGAATTCTCTGGCAGCAGGAGAGAATGGGAAAACTCTCCAGCACAGCGTTAGAATATGCTTCGGAACCAGGCTGCTTTTGCTGCTTCGTAAGTTGCTTTGAGTTCAAAGAGGTGAAGACAGAATTTCGAAAGTGTCGCTTTGAGCATCTCTCTTTGGCGTGTTCTTTGGGAGAAGAGAGGAACATCCTTTGCTTTGTCAGTGATGCCCACAGGTTATGTCTGTGGGATGGAGATAGCAACTCTGCACAACCACGTCACCCACTAATTCAATTGTGTAGTGGTGCAGGGAAGAGGGAAGGACTTGGCTTTTTAAGGAGGGGTAAAATTGAGCATTTCTGGTCAGGAAGGTGTTGAGACATTTTCAGGGTGGGACAATTGTCCCCTGTGTCCTCGCTGAGTAAATGTAGTGTTAGCAGAAACCGTACATACCTGACAGAAATATGTCCCTTGGGCCTGCTTCCAGGGATTGTTTAGTCCGTCTCTCAGGTGGCACCTCACCCTGGTCCTACGCTGGAATGTGTCGCTGTGATATCAGCTGTTGACATTTGAAAATTACTCCGTTCCAGCTCCTCCCTGCTGCCTGTATCCACGAGAGGGCTAGGTGATGGATGCGGTACATGTTAGTTAGGAGGAGTTGCTTGGCTGGAAGTGCCCAGAAACGTGACCTGGCGAGACCAGGGATCTGCCCGGGTCTAGGGCAGAGTGTGAAGGAAAGCAAGTGCAAGTTGGCTTTCCTGGGGGAAGTCAGGAAGAGGCACTGCCCTGAGCCATGCCAGAGGACCCTTCCCATTCATTTAGAGCACTGCACGTTCCTTTCCTTGAAGGTGACGCCGAGCTGCTGTAATGCCCCTGTGAGGAGTGCTGGTATGTGTGACATAAACAGATTACTTAATAACCGATTTTGCAAGAGGGGAAAAGTAAAGCTCCACCTTATCCTGCGAGATAAGGTATTCTTGGCTCTCTAAGCATAACTTCCCCCGGGCTTGCTGCCACCCTGACTCCGTGGTGGGGTGGAGGGTGCTGGATTTCAAGTCTGACAACTCCACTGCAAAGCCTGAGGAGCACGCTGGCTCCATGTGCTAGGAACAGGGGAGCAGTACGCCTGTCCTGCCTTCCAAGTGATGGGCAAAGTAGAGGTTTCGATAGCACCTCTCAGCACTGCTGTAGGAGTGAATTCAGGAGAATATGCTGTTAGGGGAAACTTCCTGGATCCTGTTATCATTGTGGCATTTGCTGTTGTGCTGCTAACTCTGCAGAGAGGCTAACCCAGGGATTTTGTAACAATGTTCCATAACTACTTGTTCCATTTTAGCACTTTCCTCCTCCTTGCTTTCTATTCTCGACCCGGTTGTGTCATTGCACTTCGCTGGTAGAAAGCTGTGTGATGCCATAAGCCCAAGATTAGTCCTTGATGGTTGGATCAATGAGGAGAGAGGTTAAAAGGGCAGAGATAACTGGACATCTTTACCTGTATTAACAGGCCGACAGTGGGGGAAATGAGCTGTGTTTGCCCATTTACTTTGATTTCTTTTTTTCCTTTCATCTCTGCTGTCTGTTTTTGATCCGTGACTGTAGGCAGACCCTCCTCCATTTTCAGAAGTAACAAGATGACCTGTTTCATATCAAAATCTTTAATTGCTTCTAAAATAAATGTGATTAAAAAATTAATCAGGTAAAATCTGATCACAGAATGTGCTCATTAATATTCTTTGGTACCTTTAATTTATGTGTAGAGACAAACCAGGCTGTGTTTTGCTTGAGTAAAACTGAACTGGGCTTTACTCCTGCAAGAGCCAAATTCAGATGACTCAGGCAGTGCGTGTGTGCTCTCATTCCATACAGCAGCTGGCACAACTTCCCTCCGAGGGTGGTGAGGCCCTGGCACAGGTTGTCCAGAGAAGCTGTGGCTGCCCCATCCCTGGAAGTGTCCAAGGCCAGGCTGGACAGGGCTTGGAGCAACCTGGGATAGTGGGAGGCATCCCTGCCCATGGCAGGGACTGGAACTGGGGGAGCTTCAAGGTACCTTCTAACCCAAACCATTCCATGATTCATTGAACTTGGGAATGGCAGGCAGAGATTGGGACCCAATGCTGCTCCACACAGCTAAGTGAAAACAAGACAGGTGGTTTGGATCTTCCCAGCTTTGAAACACCGTGATGAAAGATTTCCCGTCCTCAGATTCTTTCCTCTCCAGCTTTAATTCCCATGGCACTTTTCAGGAGAGTTCTTACTCTTGGCAGTGTCCAGCAGGTTCTGGTCACTGGCGCTGTCTTTCCTCTGCTGTCAGGAATCAGCATTAGCTCTGGGGTTGCTGGATGGGATGAGGAGGTTTTTGATGCCCACCTACTCCATGCTCAGTGAGAAGAGCTTCAGTCTGAGTTCAGAGGGTGATAAACTGACTTTACATAAGGCAGCGATAAGCTGGCTGTGCCGGCAGGAGAAGTGGAGAGAACGTTGTGGGAGCAGCTGAGTCAATAGCTGGCATGGTCGGCCCGTGGTGAAGGAAAGGTAGTGGTTTCTTTCCAGTGGTGATAAGTTTTGTGCCAACGTGTGCTGAGCGCAAGATGAAGGAAGGTGTTTCCATACCATTCTGACAGTGACTTGTTTTTTCCCAGCTCCAGTCAGTTTAGAGTCACAGAATCACTGAAGTTGGAACAGGGCTTTAAGATCATTGAGTCCAGCTGGTTGGAAGCTATCATCAGCTCTCTGACCTGGCAGTGAAACTAGTTTTTTTGGGGCCCATGCCAGTTAGAAAGGCGGCCCTGACATGGCACCTTGCAGCCTTGGATGGGAGCAAGTGCTCTCATTTCAGTTAGGATTCAAATCTAGACTTGTTTGACTGTCTGCTCCCATCTTCCTCTGCCCAACAGCTCTTTTTTAAGCTACGATAACACTGGATATAACAGTTCAGCATGGAGATTGAAAATCAGATATAGCCTTTGCTCACTTGTCAGATGTGAGTCCCAGATGTGCTGGTGAGCCTTCCTGGATTTTTCTAGGACATTTAAAATGAAAAGGTAACCCAAAATGTGTTAGGGAGGCCTGGTCATATTGCCTGAGCTGGGGCTGGGTAACACAGGAATGTTGTTCCCTCTCCTACCTGTGCTTCTCGTAGCAGAACTGCTGGAGCTGGGCTTAACCTGGAAACTGGTTCTAGGGCTGTAGCTTGCTGGTTTGAGCATCATCCCAGCCTTCCTGGAGCTCCGTCCCTTCCCTTCCTCCTGATGATGTTCCTACTCTGGTTGCACAGCACTGGGTGAACTTAAATAGAGGCTGGGAAGGGACACAGGGAATTCCTGTGCTCCCTGGAGGAAGCGTGTGCTGCTGGAGAGCCGTCGGGAGCCTTTGTGTGAGCGCCATTCTGTTTGCGTTCCTTCGCGGTGCCCCGCGGGCAGCAGCGTGGCCTTCTGGGGACCCTGGCTCCAGCTGCCTTCCATCAAACACCTGTTTCCATAAAACTGCAGCCTTGGAATCAAGGAGCGCTTGCAGAGGGCTGGTTTGAGGCTTTTCCCAGAGAATGGAGCAGCTTTGGATGCCTTAGTCATCATACCACAGCTCTTACTTCTTGGAGCAGGGTTGAAATCCTGCCTGCATCTGTGATGGTGTCAAGTACAGCTTGGTACTAAATTCATTCAGTCTTGGTAATTAATGAGGTGGAAATAGGAAAAGATTTTCAGCCAAATCAGTTCCCTTGAGTGGTCATTTGGAGCATTTTTGAGGGGGGACATCATTTTAAAGGATGCCAGAAAATCCAAAGGTACCATGCTTCCTAAGAGCTAAATCCAACAGTCCAGCACAGATCCCCTTCTCTGCCCTGTTCCCCAGAGCCCAGTTTTCTTCAACTTGTCTTTCCATGGAAGCCAAGCAGTTCTGGCCAGATTAGATCAGATCACAGCAGGGCAGGTTCGGTGGCTTTTATACGCTCTCACAGCTCTAAAGAAGAGAGAAGGAAAAGCGGCTTATGGCGTTGTGGGTAAGAGTCTGGCAATGGCTTACGTAAAGCTCGGGGAGAATACCCCCACCACATGTTC
This sequence comes from Melanocharis versteri, assembly GCA_013397845.1. Taxonomy (NCBI): domain Eukaryota; kingdom Metazoa; phylum Chordata; class Aves; order Passeriformes; family Melanocharitidae; genus Melanocharis; species Melanocharis versteri. The sequence goes on along the minus strand of VZTG01004486.1, from coordinate 93,377 downwards.
ATTGTTCTGTCTGAGCAATGCCCACCCCTCCGTTCACTGCCGCCCCACTGACTGACTTTGCTCCATCTACACAAGCAGGGTTTCTAGGATCTTCAGGAAGACCTTGTTTCATTTCATTTTATTTTATTTTATTTTCCTGTTTAGATATTTTTTACTTGAATTTATGTGAGCTCTGTCTTTTAGAGCCATCCTGGTGCTCAGATCTAACTCACCTTTTACACGTGCTTTGCTGGAGTGCCCTCTGAGTCTTGTTAGGAATCTGGCAGGTCCAGTCTGGGTCGTGGATCATCTGTTTGGAACAGAGGCGTGCAAGCTTTAGGCAGATGGCTAAGAAGACTTCCCTTCTGTCTAGCTGTAGTCTTGTTACATGGGAAATGTTTTCGATCCAGTGCTGACCGTTTGAAGGTATTGAAGTGCTAGAAGCCTGATGATACAGAAGAAGAGGAAAAGGTCTCCAATTTCCATGCTGTCTTCCCCTGCACAGCTCATTCCCTGCCCCTCATAGGCATTTCAGTCAACATTTCAGCATGTTAAGATGTGAAGTGCAGTAATGCAAAATAAAAATTATCTTAGGATACGTTCCCTGTTTTGTCAAGGAACTGCATCTTCCTTGCTGATGCTAGTCCTCACTTGGATCTTAGCCATGAATTTGGGGTTCTTCTGTGTGAGCTGGCAGACTGAAAGAGATCCCTGATGTTTCTAATCTTGTTCCTTCTTCTTTTCCTTGTCTGTGGCATAGTAGCTTGGGATTGTCCCTCCTGAGGCCTCTGTTTTGTATTTTGCCCTTTCCTGTCTCTCCGTCATGGCAGGCTCCTCTCCTGATGGCATTTATCAGTCTGTGAACCTGCTACTCGGCCTTAGGGTCGTTGTTCCCATCCATCCCATGGATTCCTGCTGACCCTTTTCCTTGGCAAACTGCCACACCACGGAAGAATTGGTTCATTGCATACTACTATTGTTTATAGGAGGAGGGGTTTGGATCTGATTTGTCTCCAACTAGTGCATTCAGTTTTGTTCAGATTTCCACAAAGTGCTCAGTGAATCCTCTGCTGTTTCCCTGACCGATGGGTTTTTACTTGCATGGAAAATCAGTCCCTTGAATACTGGCATGTTTTGAAAAGCCTGTGGCAACCGGTGGGTGATCCTGGGGCTGTGCCTGGGCAGCCTGTCCAGAGGACTGGCTATGGTTTGGTTTTCCTTGGAGATTCAGTGTCTCTGTCCATGTGCATGAATGGGAATAGCACTTGGCTCTGGCACAGTGCTAGGGGAGATCCTTGTGTTCCTTGTTTCTAACACAGCTGGTGTGACCAGTTCTCCGGCGTGGGGTGTCCCGCTGGCTGTGCGTCCCATCCTGGAGTGCAGAGCAGCTTGTGTCCTGGAAGGTGGAGCTGGTCAGGCTGCAGGTCCTGCAGCTGCCCCTGTGTGCCACCAGCACCTGTAAACCCCTCTGTAACCAGGTAGAGCTAAGAGCACCCGGCACGTGACGGCGTGGCCTTTTGTTCTTATTTCTTGAGCTGATTTGAAACTAAGCAGGGCTTAGTTTGGGACTTCCTTAGCGCTACTTTTAGTATCTCCCCTTTAAAATGGATCATCCCCCTGATTTATTTGTCCTTCTGAGCTGTGGGCTTTTTTTACGTTGTTAATTTTCTTTGATTCTCACACAAAATGAGAAGCACCTTCTGCCGCCACCCCCGGGCTGGAAAAGCAGCTGCTGCAAAGCGCGCTGGCCCGGCTGTGATCCCAGCAGTGTCCTGGCTGATGCCACCTCTCCCTGTGGGCTTGGCTGTGTGCTGACACCTCCTCGGGCACAAAGCCGTGCTGTGCCATCTTCTGCTGACGAGGCACGTGGCGGGCTGTGTCCCCTGCCCCTCTGGTGTGACTGCAGAGCCGATCTCCACAGGCTAGATGCAGGAGGGGCTACCTGAGGCTTTTAGTTCCACCCGGGAGTGAGACTCACGGCTGGTCTGTGAAAATGGGCTGAGAACGTCGCACCTTTCATGGAATCACAAAGTGGTTTGAGTTGGAAGGGACCTTAGAGGTCATCTCCTTCCAGCCCCGTGCCATAGGTGGCCCCTGAGTGACATGGCTGGGGCATCCTGAGCAAAGCCCATTTTTCAGGTGGCCCAAAATACCTGGCCAGAGATGGTGAGGAAGATTTTGACTTTGTGGCCAGCTGTAACCACATGTAACCACTGTCGCAGTCTGATCGGGTATAATGTGACTCTCCCTGTTCTTTGCAAAGGAGTCTTTAAAGGAAAAACAAGGGCTGGGTAACAACTGCTAGTGCTCGGCTTATTTTCAGTCCTTTATATATTTTTAATATTAGATTTTGATCTTGTTCCCTTCTGAGGTGCTGGTGTGAGATTCTCTATGGGCTGGTCTTACCACGCTCTGAGTCTCAAGAACCCGGTCATGTGGAAAGGATTCCTTAGATGCAGCAGGCAGACTTTATTCTTTGATCCCGTAACTTTTAGCTCCTTTCTCCAAGTGACTGAGTTTTGGTTTTGCTGAGCAAAAGCCATTCCCCAGTACCCTTTTTTGAAAAGAGCTAGTGCTTAAAAATGGAGAGAATCATAATAAAGTGGTCTCTCAGAATGGTTGTGGTTGGAAGGGACCTTAAGGATATCTAATTCCACCCCTCTGCCATGGGCAGGGACACCTTCCACTAGACCAGGTTGCTCCAAGCCCTGCCCAGCCTGGCTTTGATGATGATGAGCAGATATTCCTGCAGGCAGGGAGGGAATGCTGCATTCTGCACAACCTCAGTTGGGTGATACACAAGTGAGTTTTCTTCAGTAAATCTAATTCAGGGAGTCTCCTGTGCCCAAACTCCAAATCTGGGTGGGAATCATGAACTGCTGTTCTTCAGTAGCTCCTAGTAAAGCAAAAGATGTGGTTTCAACTGAGTTTTTCCAGGAGAACCTCCCTGATGATGACTACTTTTTGCTTTATTAATAATCAGATGAAATTATTTTGTTGAGAACTTGGGGCACAGTAAAGATTCTCTGTGGTCACAAAAGTCAAAGATTTTAGCTGCAGTCAGTGTAAGTCCGAACAAGCCTCTGCTCACTACTGTTGCTTAGAAGAGAACCGGTGCCACCAGGACCTGCAGGTCTCCATGTGCATTTTATGGGTGGGGTTTGAGTGTTGTGAAATACACACTGGTGTAATGAGGTGCACACAGAGGACAATGGATGTCCTGGGGAGAGCGCGGAGGGCCACGGGAGCAGCCCCTCAGCAGGAGCTGTGGTGGGTGTACGAGAGAACAGGCTTGGGTTACCCGAAGTTTGGCACTCAGCTCGGTGCTTCCCATCCTCCCCAGGCCGTAGGATCCTTGCGGTGCCTGTGTGTCACGTTGCATTTCTCAGCAGTGGTTCTCATGGGAAAGGCTGGGTTCCCCCGGTGCGTCGGAAATGTCCCAGGAGTCCAGTGCATTGAGAGTATGTGTCAATTGTTTCCTTCCAGGCGCTTTGGGAAGGGAGCCTAGAAGATTATCTCAGCATTTGGAACAATACAAACAGATGCCAAGCACTTCAAGTACATGGAGAAGGAAAATGTCTTGCTTGGCCTCCCTGAATAGTCTGGGGGGGGTGGGGGACATGACACGGAACATTAAATAAGTCTCTGCCTTCAGACTAGGGAAAAGCAGCAAAGTAATGCAGATGTTGGCCTGCATATATACAAGTGAGTTTCATATTACCAAAATCTGTGCTGTGCACACGTGGTCCAAAGATTAAAGAGATTGTCCAGTTCTGTTGGCAGCATATCAAAGTATTAAGACTACAGGCTTACTATGATGTGTTTCTGTTATCAAGCTGACTACAGAATTCAAATGATTCAAAGGGGAATGTTGTTTAATACAGATACCTTTTGCCTCAGTCTGTTGGGTACAGTTTTGGGTATGAGAATCCCTTGGGAAGGGCTACCACTGCCCTGTCTGTCTGGAGTCACCCCCACCCTGCAGCTCCTGCTTGTGCTCAGATAAGATCTCCCCTTCCCTGTCCCTGTGCGGCACTCAGGCCATCTGCCACGTTAAAGCTGATGTTTCCAGTTGCTGGAAGAGCTTTCTGGGTTTCCTTTGGCACGCAAGAGCTAAATGGGATCTTCAGGTGTCGGTCTGGGAGGTCTTGCTGCAGATGTCTCTGTGGCTCTGCCCTTTCCCTCTGTAGTGTGATCCTGTTCTTCGGAGATGGTGATTCTGGCACGCCAGGCAAGAGGCAGCAGACACACGACCCTGTTCTGTCACTCTTCCACTGCCTGATTTTGAACTCTGCTCAGCTCCAGAATCCTGTTTCTTCCATCACTGGAAGTCTCCGAGGCCAGGTTGGATGGGGCTTGGAACAACCTAGTCTGGTGGAAGGTGTCCCTGCCCATGGCAGGGGGTGGAACAAGATGAGCAAATATGCAAAATAAAGGTGCAAACATGCGAAATAAAGGCTTCACAGCTGGCCTCAGGGGTGTGTGGATTTTGAAATGGCAAATGCAGGGTTGTTTTTCATTGGCAAATCTGTTTGTTACAGAAATGGAGTATTTTGTGCTTAAATTTTCAGTTGTTTGGTCTCCAAGATTGGATTTATCATAAGGAGGAATTAGAGACATGTTTAGTTTGTGGGTCATTCATACAGATAAATTTGTTTACTCAGTCACCTGTGTGTTCATCTGAAACTCTCCATTTGGCCACGCTGCCCATGAAGTGGGGAAACCAAACTTGGTCCAAAGCACAGAATCCAACTCTCATTTCTCAAGAGTTGCTTTTGTAAGAGCTGGTTTTACAGCTTACAGTGAGATGTCTGAATGATCTGAGCAGAGAAGAAAACGTGTGAGTGCTTTCTGTAACCACAGGATATTCATCCCAAGTTGGCGGAAGTGCAGAAAGCCATGAAAAGAAAACATTTTTATCAGACACAAAGAGGCACAACCATTGGCAAATGTAGTTGAAGTGCTTTGGTTTGAAATCCAAGTCTCAATGCAAGGGCATCCTTGGGATCTACAGCCAGCATATGAAATTTGGCACTTAATCTGTTACTAGTTAATTTTTATTTTGTGGTCCAAAGGGTAGGAACTTCTTGATAGGAACTTCTGTGAGTGGTTCTTCTTCCTCTGCTGTGTTATAATAACACCTTAATAGTACTTAGAGCTTGGGACCTCCATAGTGACACCTGTGTAAGGTACCTAATGGTACTTTGACATTTGTTGTACAGTGGACTGCACAGTCAAGTGATGTAAATTTTGTTGGTCTAAGCTCTTCAATTAAGCTGAACCACTTGGCATGAGGTAGTTGTTAAGTTCGGCCAGTGTATTTGGTAAAACCAATGGAAAAATTAGTGTAGAATGTGTTTGAAAAGGCCTCTGTTCGCTATTACAAAATGAGTATGATGGCCTTCTGTGGAGTTTATTTTTGTGTTTAAATGAGTCACAAGGACAACAATTATCTGAGTCTGCGCTGGCATGTGCTCTCAGAAATGAAGGGACAAAAATACTTCTCCAAATGGTAGCTACAAAGCTCCAAGCTCACATCTGGAGACAAGAAAAACGGGACTAATTAATGTTAGGCCAGCAAAGAAGGGTAGTTCACTTGCCTATTGGAGTGAAACAGGGATAGGACAGAGAGTAATGAGTTCAAACTGAAAGAGGAGAAATTTAGGTTAGGTATGTGGAAGAAATTCTTTCCTGTGAGGGTGTTGAGGCCGTGGTGCAGGTTTCCCAGAGAAGCTGTGGCTGCCCCATCCCTGGAAGTGTCCACGGCCAGGCTGGATGGGGCTTGGAGCAGCATGGGATAGTGGAAGTGTCCCTGCCCATTGCAGGGGTTTGGGATGAGATGAGCTCCAAGGTCCCTTCCAACCCAAAGCATTTTGGGATGTAATGAAATGCAGCATGAACTCTGCTGGCCCAGGGTGCCCCAGCTGCACAGTGCTGAAGTCAATATTTGTGTGCTTGTGTTCCCCAGGTCACCACACGATTTACATCGGGGTCCACGTGCCGAAGAGCTACAGGAGGAGGAGGCGTCACAGAAGAAGACCTGGGCACAAAGAAAAGAAAGAAAAGGAGAAAATCTCGGAGAACTACTCGGACAAATCCGACGTAGAAAACGCTGATGAGACGAGCAGCAGCATCCTTAAACCACTCAGTGAGTACTGGTTCCAGTTGTCACTCATTACAATGGTCTGTTGTCTAGGGATCTGCTCATGGAGGACGAAACTTGATCCATGAAAACAATCGTCTCACGTTGCAGGGTTGGAGTAGTCTTAGCCAGCTGTGGGATAGCTGCTGTGGCTTGGGAAAGGCACAGGCTGGAGCAGACATTTCATCCCTCTGTATCACCTGAGTTGGCCCTTGAGCAGATGCCAGGCAGGAACAGGCCTAATCTTTAAAAAGCAATTTGACACTGTGTGTAAAGAGATAGCAAGCGAGGGCAAAGACTGAGTAGTGCCTGGGTAGATCTATTACAGCTTCTGCCCTGGCTCTGGGGTGTGCACACGCTCTGGAATTCCAGCACCCATGGTTTCGGCCTCACGTGTCGCTAGCTTCAGTGCTAACAGCACTTTTCCCTTCGGTAGGTAACCAGTTTTGAGTTTTGAAAATAAAAAGAAGAATCAAATGGAGCTTTGCTATGTGTTTGAGTATCTGTGGGGATTGAATATCTAAATATTGACAGGCAGGTGAGGTCCATTCTGGATGCCCTGTGCCTCTTTTCCCACCAGAATTGTTAAGCAGAGGACAGAGACCTTTAGGTAGTGTCATCACTGTGCAGAGACTGTCACAGGGTCCCATTCCTCTTGCTGTATTCTCCGTTGGCCACAAGCTTGTCCTGAAATCTGGGAGATGGCTGCTTTGGTAGGAGCAGGAGGGAGATGGGAAGGCTGATGGGGTTGAGTAGAGCAGAGCAGCCCAGGATGTGATACAGCTCCGATTGTTGAGGCTAATTCTGGATGGTTGAAGCTTCATTTGTAAATGGAAAAATGCTTCCTGTGTGAGAGATCCGTACGACTTGACCTTAGATTGAAGAAATACGTTCCTTTTTCATTTTGAACTCCTGTTGCGGGATGGTTGCTGTAGATAGAAACAGTAGCATGGGGCAGATCAGTCATGTCTTTAGCGTGGTTACCGTCTTCAGAGAACAGCTCTTGGAAAGGAAGGCAAGTCACAGATTCCATTTGCTCTTCCCAGCTCTCGTTCCCTGGTTTTCCCAAAGAAGGTTTTTTGTCAGTGCTCAGAAACCAGGAGTTGGTTTTACACCAAAAGACATAATTACCCATGTTAAAGAACTCAAATATTTTGAACTTAATTTTTATATTTACACCTCCGTTCTTTAGCATACGGGTGACCAGGCCTGTAGAAATTAATTTTTCTTTTCTGAATGTATTGTATCCTAGGGGGATTGTTTCCATGGGCTAAGTATACCTGTGGTTGAAAACTTGTTTCTTCTGTCAGATTTTCATATCCTGCCTATCATTTTGCTCGTCATTGTGTCTGTGTCATTTGAGGAGGGGTTCGTTGTGTTTTTTCTCCTCTGTTCTTTCTGTGCAGTAGTATGTTCTTATCTGCACTTACACCTGCTCGTAAAAATGTTCAGTCTTTCCATCACTCCCCACCTGCAGTTTTCCCATAGGCTTTTCCACCCTGATCTCTCTGCACTGCTGATTTTTGGAGCGGAATCACAGAAATATTCCAGGTGTTGCATGCAATAGCATTCATAACCCCGTCACTGGGCCCTTTTTTCTGTTGTTCACCATCTCATGTGTCCGGATACTTTTCCAGGTCCTTGCAGGGACCTGCTGTTTCATGCTGGTGGCCAGATCTTTTTACGAGCTGGCTCAGTTAGCTTGGAACTCTGTAAAGGAGAGGGGTAGTTCAGATTACTGTCTTGAATTACAAGTTACCTCATATCCCTGGGTTTTTTCTCTTCTGAAACTCTTGTCTTCAGAGCTGACCTGAATTTTGTGTTTCCCACCCTTTCTCTTGCTTTCTAAGAAGCCTTTCCCCTCTCTCCACCAGCTGTGTCACAAACGTGTGTCCGACAGAAGCCCATTTCTCTCCAGGCAGCGTGTACCAGCTTAGGCTGGTGTCCAGTGCTGGCAATCCTGGCAAGAAACCTCACTTAGAACCCTGGGGTTTTAATCTTCATCCCGTAATAGGCATTGATTGAGGGGTAGGTGGCTCAAATTCAGTTTCAAAAGAATATTAGAAACTAAGAGCTGGGAAGTATTGCATAGCAACTTAATGGAGTTGGGAGAAAGCTGAAATGAACTATATTACATATATTTAAGGCAGTCAGTAGAGAGTGTGGAATACCAGAAGCTGAAATATGTGTGAGGACTGTGTGTTTTAAAACAAGCAAAATCTGATCTGACATGAAGAAACTTCAAACATTGTGAGTTTTGGTCCGACATATCTCAGTTAAAGAAATCCTGAATTTATACAGCTCCTTCTCTTCGTTGGTTTTTGCAGTTATCACCTTGGCTAGTATTAGACACTGTCAGTTCAGCTTGGGTATATAATTGGTGATTTAGTTTATCTTCTAATACAAGGACAAGTATATAGAGCTTGATTTGCAGAGTCTTTAATGATGTAGTTGTTAAAATAATTTGTAGAAGTTCAGGGAACAACTTGATTGCCCTGTGTATTGAGACCTTTGTTTTTCCTGAGTAGAAAGCTTAAGCCAGTTGTGATTTGGTACATCACTTGGATTTCTTGATCTGTCCCTACTGTCTAAGTTTCAATATCTTACCTGAAAATGATTTCTCAGCTTCTTGAATGAAAACTCTGCAATTAGACTTCGACCAAATCTGGGTTTGACTCACCAGGTCAAGCTGCTCACAACAGCCGAACCTGATGGAACATGTCCATGGATACCAGCAAGAGAATAAAGGTCCAGAAATGCAAACCTTCCCTAGAAAGGTCTTGTTCCAGTTCCAAACCAGTCTAGCTGTGCCTCTGTGTTAGGGAATTGGTGCAGTCTGGAAATATCAGTCCTTATTTTTTTTCAGTCTGTGTCCAGCTGAGCCAAACAAGCCAAACTCTGGCAGTTTATAGACAACCTTCAGCTCTGCCATCTGGAGAGAGTTGGGCAGATCAAATGTGTACAGGTACATTTTATCCTAAGGAAATTATTGCTTGGGAACCATGCCTCCTTCACAAATCCAGACAGGGATACTCTGACAGACTGAGGAGGAGGCAGGAAGGCGATGTTCCCTCTGCAGAGCCCTTTCAGGACATTCCAGGCCTGCGGGGCTGTCTCTGCACTCAGGGAACTTTGGCATTCACACCCTTGTTCTCAGGCAGGACTGCAGACGATGACAAATCCCTCTTCCAGGTGAAACATCCCGGCACCTCTTGTCTAAAAGCACCACCTTTAACCAGCCTAGTCCTGGTTTCCATTTAGGGCCAGGAAGGAGGAAACACTTTTTAGGCTCTGCCTCGTGGGGTCACCTGGTGCTTGTGTCAGCACTGAGAGGATGGTGTAGTTTGCTGCTACTTGCAAGGGATGAGACAAGGGAGGAACAAGGAAGGCAGATGAAGTTTCTCTGAGTCCATTTCTCTCTTCCTCGTTCTTTACTACAGGCGTGCAGAGATTTTCCCATGAGGAAATGCATCTCTACTTGATCTGGGAAGGGTTTTTTTCTCATTGTCTGGTTGCCCTCCAGGTCACTTTGGCTCACCTCCCTGGCCCAAACCCAGGTGCTGCAATACTTTACTGACTTTTTGAAACCACTTGTGGGTCTGAAAAATTCTTACTGCCAAGGAATAGAATTCTCTCAATGCTTGCAGCCCTGAACAGAGTAAAGCCTGATTTTTGTCAGACATCGGAATGTTGCCGTGTTGATAAATATAACTGCAGAATCTGAATTTTGGAATACCTAAAAGCAGCAGTAAGAGGACCCATATAGCAAGAGAGAGGGGAAGGATGATGTATCATATCAAAGGTTTGTAAAGGTTTCCAGTTGGCTCAGAGAATTCCTCTTCCACCCACCAGAAGTAGTTCTTGAGGGTTCTAGTAAAAATCCTCTCCTGAGGCCCTCAGATGTGGGTTTGGAGGAGCACTTCTCATGTTTGCTGAGGAGTCATTTCATTAAGGTGCTGTTTGAGGCTTGTGCTGCCATTCCGCACGGAGTGCATCTCTCCCAGTGAAGGTGAGGTTTTGGCTGGATGGATCGGATTTGCACTGGAGGCAGGTAAATTTCTGGTACTGCTTCCCAACTTGGAGTGCCTGCTTTGCAGGAAGAGTTTATTGTGGAGAATGTCCCAGTTGATAGGTTGCCCAAAGAAGTGGTGGATACCTCATCCCTGGAAGTGTTCAAGGCTGGGTTGGAGAGGGCTTGGAGCAACCTGGAATGGTGGAAAGTGTCCCTGCCCATGGCAAGGCATTGGAATGAGTGAATCTTTAAGGTTTCTTCCAACCCAAACCATTCTGTGATTCTGTGATTTCCAGTGAGGAGTGCCAGTCTGACTGGAACAGTCCATTCATAAAAAGATTGAATTAATTCAACGAGGATATTTAGACATCAGTTTAGGAAGGCTCAGGCTTGGTGTCTACCTTGAAAGTTCATTAAGGCAGGTGCTATGAATAGCAGGGGGCAGCTACAGGATGGAAATAAATGAACCTACTTAGCAGAGCAGATGCAGCACAGTCAGGGCTGTGCCAAGAGTCCTCTTTCTGTTCATGTTACTGGATTTTTCAGCCATCCAGTTTCTTTCCTGACTTTCCAAGACATGGGGTGGGATTTTCCAAAAGCTTTTAGTCTCAGCTCACCACAGTGAGAGCACTGACAGTAGCTGAGAAATACCAGGCAGGATGGCCAAAGCTTAATTGTTTTTGTATTGGTATTTTACCTAGGGAAAGTGGTCAGGGAGACTTTGCCATAAATAGAAGGGAATTTTGGTGTTTTGGTCTTTGAGAACTTCAAGGCAGGCTCGTGGACTGGTCCCAAGTGCTGGGGTCAGTTGAAACAGGCCTTCTTCTGCCCCTCCAGTACTGCAGGGAGCGTGCTTAGGTCCATTGTAGTGCATTGCAGAGGTAAATTAAGCACAGAGCTAATTACTGCTTGGCTTGCAGACGTGCCCTGTGCGTAGCTGGGGGCCGGTCGGGGCGGCTGGCAGGGTGCAGCTGGCTGTGTCCATGGGAAAGGGCATGGGAAGGTGCTTGGGGCAGGCAGGCTGTGGGCAGGCTGCGGGTGAGGAGGTCGGCCCTGCCTGCTGACACAGCCCTCGGTCGGTTCCCACCCTGCCGAGGAGGGCTTGCGTAACCCGGAGAGACGCCTGCTCGCTGGGATTGCTGTCTGCCTGCCTGGGGTACGGCTGGCTGCGGCCCACCCTGCTGCCGTGGTGCTCAGGGGCCTGAGGGCCACAGGCTCAGAGTGGTTTGGGTGGAAGGGACCTCAAACCCCATCTATTCCCAGCTGCTGCCATGGGCAGGGACACCTTCAGTTAGCCCAGGCTTCTCCAAGTGCTGTCCAGCCTGGCCGTGAGCCACTTGCAGGAGTTGGGTGTCCGCAGCATCTCTGGGCACCCTGTGCAAGGGCCTCACCACCCTCAGAGGGAAGAGTTTCTCCCTGATACTAATGTAACGCTGCCCTGTGTGGGTGTGAAGCCATGAGGATGCTGTTGGTGGCAGTCAGGAGGGCTTACTGAGGTGTGTGAGTGGCAGAGAAGAGACGTGTTGGAGGGAGGTGCTTCCAGCAGCAGCTAAACCCGGCTGCCTTCACCCCTCATTACTCCAGCTCTCGTTTCAGGAGAGGGTCAGGATGGCATTTTTCTTGTTCCTGTGGCTTTACTGCAAAGCCCCCCAGCTCCCGCTGGGGGACTTGGGTAGGATGAAGGGACATGGTGATATGAGGTTGGGCCTAGGTGTGACCTGTCACCCCAGGCAAAGGCTTTCCTTTTCTTCTTGGCAAGAGTACAGGGTTTCACTCAGACAGCTAATTTAAAAAAATGCTCTTTTTGCAACAACCCTTGCCTGAACTTCTGAGTTTTTTTTCTTTTTTACTTTGACCCGTGTGTGTGCCAATCACATCAGGGCTTGTTATGAACACTTCTGTTTGTTTAAAACCCTTTGCACTTCCCTTACACTGAACATCCACCTCCTTTAGGTAAATGCAGAACATGAAGTGTGGAGCTTTCATTCCTTGCTCATGACAGCTGGGAAAGGAGGTCAGGTTTGGATTTTTTTATTTGCTTGCAAAGTCCAGATTTCTGGTGGGCGTGATAAAAGGTTAGAGCTAAACTTCCTCCCTCCTTAGGTGTGCCCCGAGGCTCCCAAACACAAAACCAGCAAGTGATCTGGTTGTTAAGACGAATGCCGAGTGCCTCGGGTACAGGGGATTAATTCTTTTGCAGCCCAGAAAGGTCTGGGAATTGGGGCTTTTCTCTTCAGGGTAACTTCTGAAGTTGTTTTTCAGAGTGAGGGTTGGGGGACAGAAGCAGTTGTCCCTGGATGAGTTACGTGCACTGACTGATGAAATTTGGGCATGGCTGTAGGAAGCTCACGTGTGTGGACGTGCTCGGACGTGGCACGTGGCATCTGCATTTCCCCCTGCCACCGCTGCCCTTGGGCAAGTCCTGGGAACTGGTGTTGGAAGGCTTCATAGGGACAGCTATGTCAGGGCCTCGTGCAAGTGAAAATGCATCTCGCCCTAGTGCAGCAGCGTTCCCCACGCTCTCTGTCTTCTCTGTCCTTCCCCAGCCTCTGAAGTGCTACCAAATGTCCTTTGGAAGGGACTGTTCAGCCACATCAACCAGCCCAGCCCTATCTTTGCCATTATGCGTGGTTCCTCCAAAGAAATCAGCAGTGTAGGCTGAAATTCCATTCTCCAGCTTGACTTGTTCCTTGTGTATCGTGTTTCCAATAGTGCTCCTGTCTCTCGGTGTTTGTCAGTCACCTCCAGCTGCAGCGAGGCTGATGGGTGCCTCAGGTGTCATGTAGGATTTAGAAAGAGTCTTGTATTCCTAAGATTTCAGTGTTCCTTGGACTGTGATGATGTCAGAGTGGTGCTGAGGAGCAAAAAGGAGTCTGTTGTCATGTGCCATGCGAAGCTGTCGCAAGCGCCGGGACGTGGAATATTGTGGCTATAGAGGAGAGAATTTTCCACCTATGCAGAGACCAGGATGAAATTGTTTAGGTCTGAATTCTTCAGAGATGTCTGGATGTGTCTGAAAGGAGCAGCCACTGGGGGAGGAAGGGGGAATGAAATCGAGAAATGATAAAATGATAATGGGCTTTCGGTGAGGATTATTCCTCGGGGCAGTGCATTTAAAGGCACAGTGTCGGCTCTTCAGGGAGCTTTTGAAACCTGCCTCCACTCTTTCCACCTCTAAAAAACAACCACAGTTGCCGTGGCAGTAGCACCAATACAGACAGCAGGGCTGTTGAGCAATTCCACTTAGGTTGTTGTCAACTTGAAGTGATAAAGATCCGCAGCCCTGAAGTAAAAAAATGAATTTGAATAAGAAGTACAAACACTTCTTGCTGCCCTTTTGGCTCTGGCACCCGAATGCTGCCGCCCTCCTGCCACACCTCTAAGTTTTCTCTGCAGTTTGAAGAACTGATAGAAATAGTTTTTGGGTGAGTCAGATTTAAGATTCTTCTATAGCTGTAGCCTCTCCTTGGGAGAGGAGTTAAATTCCTAAACACCAGCTGGTTAATATTGAATTAATTGTGGCAAAGTTTGAGATAAAATAGCAAGAATTATTTGACAAATTGGGTCTGGGCAGAACAGAGAAAGTGTCCTGTGAAGCAGGTTCAGCCTCAAAATCCTTTGGTTTTAGGGTAGGTATAAGTGATGCAGTATTTTCATTTACTGGTCACTTCTGCCTTGATTAACTGCATGTTTTCTTAATTCTATGGCTAAGCCTTTCTTAATTAAGAATGGTCTTTGCTGCTTTTTTCCTGACCAGGCAGTTCTGTTAGAAATCTCCCTTGCCCAAGGTGACACAATTAGTCATATAGATGTAGAAGAAAATAATTCAATATAACCTTCACATGGTGTTTAAAGCCACAGGGTGTGTAACTGTCTGCTTGGTGGATTGAAAGTGGTTCTTCAGCTTCAGCTTGAAACTTCCTCTGTGTTTGAGTACCAGCAGAAGTGCCTTTGAGAAGATTTTATGGGGTCTTTATTCCCACTTTGACATGGTAGGCTGTTCATGTTTTAGATAGAGCAAAAGAGGCTGATTTCTTTCCCAGTATGGGGAAGACCTGATTTAACTGGAGCTTGCTGTGCTAATCTTGTGTCTTGAACTGATGATAGCATGTGCCACTGTAATTACCTAAGCCACCTTAATGCTTTGCCTAATTCTGTTCCTTGCGTTCACGTGAAACTGCTAAGGGACAGAAAAGTCCAAGGAATTTACCATGTGGGGAAAAAAATCTCATTTAGAAGCATTTTGATTTGGAGCCAGAGCTGTTTCTCCAGCTGAGGAGGGCTGAGTTGGGGAGGTGATGGTTGGCGCTGCAAAGCTGCCCCTTTTGGATTAAACTCCATGCAAATCTGTTGGACGGTGTGGGAACAAGCCATCCTAAAGCTCTGCATTTCTCTGTGTATGTAGTCAAGGGTTTATCTCTTACTGTCGGTATAACCAACACCTGGCTTTTCTTCTCTGAACCCTCCTTTGTGTTTTCAGTTGCCTCTTGTGAACCTCATTGAACTTCTCCTGTTGGGACCATTTCAGATGTTGATCCTTGGTCTAGCTGTTCTTGAAGCTGGTGTCCTTTTTTTAATTACTATTCTTTCACCAGTAAGTTGCCCATCAGCAGAGCCGGGATAGGTTTGCCAGTCACTTCTTGCTTCTGCCCTCAGAAAGATGACACTTGGCCACTTTGGGAGGGGCAGGAGAGGTCTTAGAAGGTCAGGATGGGTCACAGGGGGCTTTCAGTGCTTCCTGCGGCTTGGAACCAAGTCTCCTCTCATCCCAGGAGGGGCAGAGAATTATGCCCATGACCTACTAACCTCCAGTTGGGATTGTGGGTTTGGGAAATGAGTGCACAGATGGCAGTGCTGGGATGGCAGCAGATGCTGCTGATCTAATGAGTGGAATCCACTGACGTTTCAGCAGTGGTGGAGAGCGCTGTAGGGATGTCTGTGGAACCGCAGGGCTGCTCCCTTCTCCCTGACACCCGTTCTTTCTGGACCCTTTCCCTTTTCACTCGGCACCCCCCATTTATTGTCTCCTCCAGATCGAGCTGGCACAATGCTAATGCGGATAATTTTGAAAGCACAGGGAAGCTGTTAGGGACTTAGATGATTAAGAAACATTTGGAGGGTGAACCAGAGATCTTGAGGCCAAAAACCTGCTTTACTCAAGTGCCAGCAGGCTGGAATGACCGAATGGGAGTGTTAAAAAAGAAGAAAAATCAATCTGTTCCTTATGGAATACCAAGCTGATAGCAAGGGGCTCTCTCTGCACCCCTGTGGATGTGGCTCTGGCATGGGCTTCGTGTTACCCTGAAATAAATACATTTGCTGTTGTTCAGGGGCACCAAGCCTCAGTGTGCCCTTGCAAACGCTCTTGAGGCAAGGCTTGCGTTCAGGCTTTCTCTTCTGCAGCTGTGGGTCGAGTCCAAGGAGCCGCTCCGGGGTTTCTCTTTCTGATGGAGTTATTTTGGTGATCTGGCTTGGAAGTTTGGAGCAGATGCTGTGTTGTGAATGCATTCATGCCTTGAAGAAACAGCAACTTATCAAGAGGCGAGAGGTGCCTTTCTTTTATCTCTTCTTTTATCTCCTTGACTTCCTGATAAGCCAAAATTGGCTCTTTTACCTGTGTTGTGAAGGACTGGCAGCCAAAGAGCCACTAGGAAAGGAAATGGAAATTGATATTTCTGTGCCAAAAACCTGAAGAATAAACAAGATAGGGCGGAGGAGGCCTCAGCTCTAGTACTTGATCGTTGAAAATTATTTCCTTTCCACTTCGGTAGTGTCAGCCATTTCCCAGAAAAACAGTGTATTTGTTAAAATAAATCTATATAATATCTGAAATAAAATCCTCGAGGGCTGTGGGCTGTTCTGCTCAGCTTTGAATCCTGATCCGACATCTGTTCAAGCAGGGGAGAGTCTTTGCTTGGATTTATTTGCTGATTTCTTACCCACTAAGTGAACTTTAAAATAATGATATTAAGTACATCAAAACTATGTGTAGTAAGAACTTGGTCATCTGCAAGCTAAAGAGGAAAGCAGATGTTAACTGAAATGTAAATGGTTCTGGATAGATGTGTTTGTACTTGCATGGCTGGATTTATGTCTCAGAAAAGGCAGAGCCCTTGTGGCGCCTTTTCCTTATGGTTTGGATGCCCCTGGAAGGGCATTGTAGGCCTCAGCAGTTACATGGAAATAAAAGTATGCATAAATCAGCAGAGCCTTTCCTGCTTCCTGTAAGGAAGCCTAGGAAGGGACTAGTCCCAGCCTGAATATGGTACTGGGATGTGTTCAAGTCTTGCTTCCAACTGGAGACCTTGATATTTAAAGGTAGTAATGGGAACCAAGTTCATCTGATGGAGCAGGGGTGCTTGGTTGAGCTGTGAGCTGTGGGTGTACAGTACCCTGTGAATTTCATGGCTGGGCAGGAAAGGAGAGGTGTTCTGAGCATCCTGACGTGTGGAGACCTCCAGCTGTTACCCTTTGTATTCCTGCTCCGAGGGCAGTTCTGTAGCACTGGGGCCGAGTAGGCTTGGCCTTCAGGCTCTCGTTAATAACCCGGCTCCTCCGTGTCGAAGCGATGTGGGAGTTCCAATCCATGCTTTGCTCCCTTGGAACCAACCAATTCTTCTGATTCCAAGCAGCGCTGAGTGGAAGGGAGCTGGGAGGTTGAAGGAGGCAGAAAGCGTAGGTGTCAAATCCCATTTGCACAGCACAGGGAAGAGAGAGAAGGGAAGAGCCTCCTGGCTCCCCGTGAGCCGGCTGGACGTTCCGCCTTGGAGACCCATCCACAGGAGCCTGCTCAGAGTGCCTGGCCCCATGGGAGCTGGCGAGCGTGGTTTGATGGGGGGATGGCTGGCACTGGTAATGGATCAGCTTTGTGTGCACGATGCAGACAGGAAGGACAGCAGCTGGCAGTGCCACGGCCACAGCGCGGCCCTTGGCCGGGGAGCGCTGGTGGCATTGTGGCACTGGGGCAGTGCTGGTGGCATTGTGGCGCTGGGGCAGTGCTGGTGGCATTGTGGCGCTGGGGCAGTGCTGGTGGCATTGTGGTGCTGGGGCAGTGCTGGTGGCATTGTGGGGCTAGGGCAGTGCTGGTGGCATTGTGGGGCTGGGGCAGTGCTGGTGGCATTGTGGGGCTAGGGCAGTGCTGGTGGCATTGTGGTGCTGGGGCAGTGCTGGTGGCGTCTGTCACACTGGTAAGCAGCTCTTAGGGTGTCAGTCATCAGGAGAAGAGGACACGACTGAAGAGCACCATTCGTAGGGAAGAACAGGCAGAAAGAGCTGGCTGGAGGTGGTGAAACTTGGTGTGCTCGGTGCAGAGAGAGCAGAGAAGTTGTTCTGAAACCATAACATTTAGCTAACTGCAAGATTTAGCTATCAAGGCACTTAGCAAGTGTCCTGCAGCAAATCGGGGCAGAGATAGGTGTCGCACAGACTGGGAGAAGATAAAGGAAGGTATTCCATGGGCTGTGGTGCAGATGAGTGAGTCTCTCTGCAAGAGAGATGAGGCCTTGTGAACTCCCTGTCCGAGAGCTCTGGATGGGCCATACTGAAACAGCTTGCAGAGACATTGCACCTTCATTCACATTCCATGGGCTGGATGTGGTGTGCCAGGTACTGTCCCAGTAGGAGGGTGGTAACCGTGTCCTGCGGGAGCGGTTGTGTTTCAGAGTCAAACATTCCATGGTGCCTGTGGAGCAGGCTGTGTGAAAACAACAGACTGGGGAGGTAACAAGTGATGGATCCACAAGATTTTGGGAGTTTTTTGGGGGCAGTTTGGTGGGTATGACAGATCAGGGGGTCCTGATGAGGAAATGTGCTTACAGAAGTCGCCTGGAGCTGCTTAGTTTCAAGTCCATGAAAGCAATGGAGGCTTGGAGGCTAGGAAAGAGTTTCATGGATGTGGGAGAATTTCCATGTGTGCTGTTCAGTCCTCGGGCCTCTCAAAGCTTTCTGGGCCATCTTGCAAACCTGTCAAGCTCCAGACACTGAAGAGAAGGCTGCTGCCTGCTCCTTGCTCCCAGGCAGAGTACTGACTTGGCTGTTCGGCTGGGCACGGACTCTTCCTTGCGCTTTGGGTATTCCTAGAGAACATGCCTGACCCCGTTTTGTTGGACTTGCTCTTATTTGGGTTTCCCTTTATCTGTGTGGGACTTGTTCTGCCTACTTTGTATATCATGGTGTTCTTGTCCCAGCCTGTTCCAAGGTAAATTGCCAAGGATGGGAAACTTCAGAAGGATGAGTCTATAGCAAAAAAGAAATTCAGTCAAGTGATTTCATTCCAGCATGGATTTCATCGTGGGAATGGGAGCTCACTCTGCAGAATAAACTGCTCCCCATCAAACAGTATAAACGTATTTAGTGGCAACAATTGCTCCTTTGGCAAAGCCTAGCTAAAGCTCTCCAGGAGGATTAGTCTAGGCTTAGCATTAAAGCTGGGCTTGAAACATACTCTGCATTCCTAGTGACGGGAAAGTAGTGTCATCCAGAGCAGTTACTTCATGTCTGCTGCAAGAAATGGAGATTATTTGAGGATGGACTGGTTTAAAAGTGACTGTCACAGCTTGTAGAATCCTGTTTGCTGGTTGGAAGCAAAAGAAGCAGCTCAGGAACCACAGAATATGCTGATTACAGTTATTCAAATGGGCTATTTCAGAATTAAATTTTGTCTGTTGTACACTTCAGATACCAAACTCACACTCTAAATTCCTAATTTAGACTAATCCTGAAGTAATTTAGATTTTCCTTTGGCCTGGCCCGAGGGTTTTGCAGTGTGTTGCAGCTCTCAGTGATGCGTGTCATATGTCAATATTGGAAGGAGGAACAGGGAGCTGATGAAGCTCTAGGGATGGGCACCGTGCCTTGGGATCTGCCCAGAAAGATGGTGCTGGGGGCTTTGTACTGAGCTCAGTCTGGTTTTTGTTCCAGCTGTGTCAATGTGACTTTTATTCAGTGGTGAAGAGGGAAGATTTCCAAATCTTTTGCCTCGTCTGCTTAAAATACATATGCGTGTATATGCAAAACAGGCAGTATTTTGTAATGAATTGTTTGCGTTTGGAATGAGATTGCTCTTTGTCTTGTGGGTTCCTTTAGGGCTTTGGCAATAAATAAGAAGCTTCCAGCTGCAGACAAAACCACATTTGGGGTTAAGTGTGAGCAGTTTTTGGTTGTTGGATGTTCCAGCATCACCCTCTCCAAGGGTTAGGTCCTGCTTTGGCGTGACAGTGGGGGAGACCTCGGTGGGACAGGGACAGGCTGCCAGGACTCCTTGTGCTAGCACCTATGGGAACAGCGCGGGCAGAATGAGAGCTGTGACCCAGGACAGCACCAGGAACAAATTTAACCCAAAGCATATATTTAGCCTGGCTGCTTTCAAGAAGATTTAAAGCCATATTTAAAGCTGAGCATCTGCTGAAGTGCCGGGCGGATTGCTGATATAAATAGTCACCCGCGCTGGAGCTGCTTTGGCTACGTGGGGAAACCTGGGAGTGGGCAAGATTTCAGGGAGTGCTTTCAGCTGCTTTGCTGTGCTGGGATGACTATTCCTGGTATCTATTCTCCCTGTCCTTTCTCCTTTCCTTAGCTCACTTTCTAATGACCACAGGCCTTTAGAACCAAAGAATTCCCTTTGTCACAAATGGGAGAATCGGAGCACAGGTGGGACTGGAATTGGACTGGCGGTTCCCTGCCCACTGTCCGGGCTGACTTGGGAGTTGTGCTGCTTTCCCAAAGCGTGGCTCTGCTGGGAGCTGTCCCTCCTCACTGGGCTTTATTGTGAACCGATCCAGGGAGGATGAGTCTTCCTGGGAGAGCAGCCAGCGTGCTCTGTATGGCTCGTTCTGCTGTCCCTTTGCAAGTGGAGTGATGTAAAAGAACTTTCTTCTCCCAGCAGTACTTAGGAGGAACTGTCTCATTTTCCCAGTTATTTGTACTTGCCTTAATGCCAGCTCAGCTGTCACTAAATGGATTGCCAGGTGTTTCCATAGTTTCCCCTGGTTGTTGTGAAAATGGGCTTGTAAAAAAGGGATCAAAGCCTTGGGTTGGGATCTTTCTCGAGTCAGAGTTAGAGAGATGAGCAGCTCCCTTTGGAGTTCCCCTTGGAAGCAGTGATTCAGTTGCAGACCTTCTCCTTGAGTCACAACTGAGACAGACTTCCCACCTGTTGTGGGAGGTCAGGCACTGACTCCTGTGTCACATGGAAGATGTCTGTCAAGAGCTGCTGGTGGTGGTCATGGCCCCCTGCTCACCCTTTTTTCTGGAGCTGCCTTAGACAGCTGTGTCCATCCTGCTGCAGAAAACATTTTCTTTGCATTCAGGTTTCATTTCCAGTCTCAAAATACTATTTTTTCTGTGTGAGAGTAGTAACGTGTGTGGATTTTTGTTCAAAACCTATGCCTGTGGAATACAGTGTTTTTCATGCTTATGGTGCTTCTTAATTATAGGAGGGTTCAATATTAAGAAGCTGGAAAAGACGGCAGCTGTGTAAGGTTTGTGGATGAAGAAGGTCTTGTTCCCCAGCTCCTGCCTAATGTCCTTCCTCACTCATTAGAGCAAAACAGGTTTTAGCAAAACTTATCCTCCTGAATTCTTTATGGAGAAGCCAAGTCCTGCAGATGACTTGCATCCTGTGACAGCTCACAGCTAGTACCAGGTGTGGAGAGGGTTGGCTTTCAGGACATCCCATATTTCACAGCAGTTGGAGCTGTGGGCTTGTAACTGAAACTTGGCAGCATTTAGGAGGCTAAGGATGTCTTCTTTCCTTTGCTTTCACAAAATGGATATAATACCTATGAACAACAAAAGGGGCTTTTTTTGCCCTTCTGCACAAGAGGAGATAGATTGCAGTCAGAAATTGTCTGGTGCATCCATTCCTTAGATTTCCCAAACCTGCCATTCTGTGCTAAAAGCAGACCTTTCTTTAGGCAACTTAACTCCCTCTCTCTCTGTGGCAAATTCCAAACGCTTTGGAAGACCATAGATAACCTTCAAGTTCAGTTGAGTGTTATTTTGGGGTTGGGAAGATATTTAGTTCGTTAGCCTTCATTACATCTCCAGATAATCCAAGGTTGGTGACTTGACTCTTTCCGCTGCAGTGCTGTGACTAATCTCATAGTTTTGTTGTTCGTTTACATAATTGTGTGCTTTTCTAAAAATGGAAGGATACCAGGACATTTGCCTCATCCCTCCACTGTGGTTATTGCACACTTTTATTAAGTGTGCTAAAAAACCCTATTGATCAAAGTTCCCATGTTCACGGCTGTTTTTGCCAAGGAATTTGGGACAGGCATGTGTGCAGGGCAGAGAAATGGAAGGTGTGATGCTCTGGGGGAGAACCTGTTAATTCCTGTTGTCAAAAGGGAATGTGGCTGCTTTGGAAGCCTTTGAAGATAGAGAGAAAAGGCAAAATAATATTAATATGCAGATGTAAGGAGCTACAGGGAAGGTTGCTGGCTGGGAGGGAAGAGAGGTTACGTGTTTATGGATCACAGGAGTGCAGTGTGGTACTTCTATTGATACATGCTGATAGTGGCTCTGTTTTTTCAGCCCCTTGGGAATGATTGTGTTACAAGAACTTTGGGATTGTGAGGCTGAGACTGACCAGAAAAGGCATTTGTATTTCTTTTCACCCATTTTCGTGAAATTAAGAAGTGCACTATTTACTCTGGGGTTACTTTGAATTTTGGAGACTTGGAAAGTTGATATCCTTTCTGGCTGCAGCCTGCTAGTCTTCAGCACCTTTTGGAAGTAAGGATTTGGATTTCCTCTGAGGTTTCATCTGGAAAAGAGGTTGCAAGGGGAAGGTTTTGGAAGCGGTGACTGTCTAAGCCTATGACATCTGTGATCCTGGCCTGTGCTGCCATCTCTGGAAACCTGCTGGAATTTTACGTGTTCATGGTCAGTGTGGGTCAGGCACGTAGTATTTATTGTGAGCAGTTTCTTTTGCTGCCTCTACTTGTCTGAGGTGTCTGGAAGCAGTGATGACGCTGTGGGCTGTTTGCAGGTGTTTGAACTCGGTGCCTGTGGGAAAGGCAGGATTTTGCCAGGTCAGCTCTACACGGACACAGCGTGTGTAGGAGCCGCTGCCACTGGTGACTCGTTCCTGGCAGGGTGGCTCATCGTGGCTTCAGACTGACAGGGCAGGCCTGCATGGGATATCAGGAAAAACTTCCCTGTTAGGGCAGTGAGGCCCTGGCACAGGGTCACCGGAGAAGCTGTGGCTGCCCCATCCCTAGAAGTGTCCAAGGCCACGTTGGACAGGGCTTGGAGCAACCTGGGATAGTGGAAGGTCTCCCTGCCCATGGCGGGGGGGGGGAATAAGATGAGCTTTGAGGTCCTTTCCAACCCAAACCATTTTGGGATTCTGTGCTGGGGACAGTGCTCCACCTGTAGCTTAAGGTTGTAAGAGGAGAGACCCTGGATACAAATTTTAAGAGCACTTGAGACGTTTTTAGGGATGAGGGGCAGCGTTAGGTGGTATTTGGTGCTCTGGCAGATGACCTTGATGCGGAAGTGGTGGTATCTGTGAAGAACATCCTTCTGGCTCTGGAAAAGCCCTCACAGCTGAGGCAGCACGTGATGCAGAAGGGAAAATGCTCTTTGCTTGGAAGCTGACGTCTTCAGAAACATAAGGTCAGTGCTGAACTTGTTGTAAAAACATCCTCCTCCAATGAAATCTGGTGTGACATTTTTCTGAGGAATGTGGGTTTGCTGTCCTTCGTTTGGGAAGAACAGACAGATTTTGCACAGCAAGAAAAAGCGTAAATGTTTTGCAAGGAATATTTTGCTTACTATCAAGGTCATGTATTTTCTTCCATACAAAGCATGTGCTTAAAATGGGAATATCCACTGGAGGACAGCTTTCAGATCTTGGAAAAGACATCCTTGAGGTTTATTGCTCACAATTTCCTGTCTCTTTGGGGGATAAAAAACAAACGTTTTTTGAAGAAAAGCTATTTTATCTGAATCAGTGCATTGAACTGTTCCCATCTGAGATGTGATATTGTAGGCAGAGGTTTGACTTAATCTCAAAATTAAGCAGAAGAACTTGGGTTGCAGTGTAGGGACCAGGTGTATATGAAACAGCTGTTCTCTGCTCCTCTGGTGCCACAAAGCTGAGAAGCACTTGGAAAACTAATCTTCTTTTCTACATCTGTTTTTCTTTCATGCATTTAATGGAAGTATGTAGCAAACAGTCCTTGCCTGGTTCTTCTGGGGTTGCTTTTCCATGTGATGGAGTTTCTTGCTCTGAAATAGATGGAGCCCCCTTACAAGTTCATTTTCCTTGTTCAGAATTTCTTCACCATAGTGATGGAGCAGAGCATGACAGCTCCTGGAAAAGGGGTTCTGGGAGCATGTGTTCCTGTTGCTCACAGCTGCATCCCGGCCAAAGTTTGCCCGGCACTCTGTGGTGGAGGACTGGGGAAGGAGGAGATGGATCTCTCTGTTCAGCACCTTGGTTTAACTTAGGGCTTTAAAAGAATACTTGGAACTGGGAGGCAGGAGTAGTTGGGGAATTTTATTTCCCTGAAAATCACCTGTGTATTTCTTAACATAGTATTCCCGTCTTTTTTTTTCCAAGTTCAATAGGCTTTAAGCCAACCTTTTGAGAAGACATACACAAATCCCTTTTTGGTGTGTGTACACAAATAAATCAGTTAAAATTCCGCAGTCTGGAATGGCTGAGCTGGATCCATATGTGCCTTGGCTTGTGTATTATACATTCTTGGGGAATTCCTTTCAATACTGCAGCTCCACTGCAGCTTTCAGTTCTTAAAGGTCTTTTCCAAGCTAGGGGATTCTGTGTTTCCGTGCTGCCTCGCACTTCCAGACTGCTGCATACCCTTCTTCACTGGGGTCATGGTTCTTCTTTCCCTGGAGCCATGAAGGTGTGCACCTCACTATGGAGAGTTTAGCTCAGTGCATGAAGTAACCTATGAGACACTAAATCAGCTCTTTGTGTTTGCCTTAAAAAATCTAGTAAAAGAAATCATGCTTCATTTGAATCAGCAAGTGGGGAACTTGAAATTAAATCATGGATTTAATCTGGCGATATAATTTTCATGATTTCCTTAAGGCGACTTGGTTTGCTGTTAGTATTTCTTTCACTCTGAATCTGCTGTTCCATTGTGGTGGCCAAGTCACACTTGATAATACTTGGTGTAATTTGACGTCGTAATGTGCAGGTATCCAGGATCCTAAGTTTTGTGCATTAGGTGGCCAGATGTTCCTGCTGGTATCCACCAAGAGATGGAGAGGACTTCCTTTTAAATCATCTTTTTAAAATTCCATGTGGATGGAAATTGAAATTCCATTTAAAATATCCAAGGGGAAGGCTGTCTTTATTCATGTATGGTGCAACTACTTCGTGTTTGGGTTTTCTCCCCAGTTGGAATCCCTTTAGGAATTAAGGGAGCATTATTCGAACTAATGAGCTAGCTGAGTTCCCTCTTCTCCTTAGATCTCCTCTTCCCCCTCCTTCCTTTTAGCTCAGAATTCTGAACAGATAAACAACGTCTCCTGTTGTCACATTGTATTTGATTTCTATTATGAGCTGAATAATTTAATAATGTAAACCGACAGTAATATTCCCTCTGCCCTATAGAAGATGCCGCTGTGAAAAACTGGATTAGCACATTTGTGTAGTATGGGCTGAAATTATTAGTTTTTGATTCTCATTTGAATTAAGCAATTTGATCTGCTCAAGTCTTTGGAGTCAAACATGTACTTTCTGCTCTCTATTTATAGAATCATCACAAAATGGCCTGGGCTGGAAGGGAGCTTAAAGCTCATCCAGTTCCATGCCCAGCCATGGGCAGGGACAGCTTCCACTAGACCAGGTAGCTCCAAGCCCTGTCCAGCCTGGCCTTGGACACTTCCAGGGATCCTGGGGCAGCCGCAGCTTCTCTGGTGAACCTGTTTTCCTGAGAGAGACTTGGTTATTGTCTCCTGGGAAGCGGTGGGTGCTGACATCTTGTGTGTGCTTGCGGGTGCTGGCCGGGCCGGGCAGGGCGGGCACGTCACGCTGCAGGCAGAGGAGACACGTACGGTGTTACGTGACCCGGGAGCAGCCCTGGCCACGGGCACTGTCTGCAGGCAGGGGCTCTATTAATAGAGCCGAGAACCAGATGATTCCCGGTGTTACATGACTGCGGCTCCGGAGATTACGGGGAAGGTGTTTTGGGGTGTCAGGAAATCACCTGTACGGGACGTGCCTGTTTGCCAGGGAGCCGGGACTGCAAATACAATAGTCGTGACACTGAGAGATGCAGTAACGGGAAAACATGCAGGAATGTGATGGAGAGAGTTTGGATTTGAGGCATGAGTGATTAAACTCCTTTCAGAGCAGTGCAGAGCTCTTCAGGACTCAGGAAGGGAAGAAATGACTGTGTAGGGAGGGCAGAACATAAATGCTGGATGTAATTCCAAGTAGGTACATCCATCCTTGTTCCTGCTTCAGTTTTTCCTTACGACCTAAATAATATTCTGATAATTCCAAGGCATCCTTCAAATTCATGGCATCCAAGGAGCTGTGAATTCTTCTTCTGTGAGTAGTCATAGGTATTACCTGTCTGAGCAATGTGCTGATCAGCATTATTATTCCAGCAGCAGATCTTGAATGTAAAGCTTCTACACCTGCTATTCCTGTAAATTCCCTTTGGAAAGGCCAGTATAGCCTAGTGTGGAAAATGTCAAATTATTTTAGAGTCACATTTCACTGGTGATAACTTGGTGAGTGCAGCTTTGGCTCCCCTTAGTGCTGTCAGGTTTGTTCAGTGCTTCGTTACCTTATTTTAAATCAGTCTTTTGCTTTGCTTGACTCCTGTGGGAATTGAGCAGGTCCAGGCATAGGTAAATGGCCGGTGGGATAGTTCAGCAAGTCTTTGGCCATAATGTTGTTTTCCTTGCTGTTGTCGCTGATATAATCTCTGGTTAATCCCCCAAGTCCAAACCTGTGACTCCCCAGAGGACCTGAAGCCTTTTGTTGGTTTTGATTTGCAGCCTTATTATAGACAAATTAATGGCCCTGAGTGACAGCAGGGCAGCCAGAGACGAGAAGAAAATGAGTAATTAACATATATTGGGTATTACTGATTGCTTTTATGATTATCTGGATTTTAAGGTATTAGCTGGAAAAATAGCTCCTAATCCCTTATTAAAGATAAAAGGCAAGTCATTAAAAGTAGGAGGTTGTTTTCAGTCCTGAGAAGCTCTGGAAATATGTCTTGGCTCCAGCAGCAAACTAACCTTGAAAGCCTGTAATTCCAAGTTACTCAGCTTAGTTGTTCTCCTCAGCAAGGGAATTTCTGAAGTTTCCCATGTGCTGGGAGGCGGAGGGGATGCGAGACAAAGCGACCCTTGTCATAGGAGCTGCGTGCTTGGCACCGCGACAGCGCCCTTTGAATAGGCTCGGCATTAGCTGAGCCCGGCCCAGCTGCTGGGCTGGGAACTCCCGACAGCTCCACGGAGGGGTTATCCCTAACTTCAGCTTTTTGTCCGAGGCAGATCTCCTGTATGAGGCTCCCATGGCACCCCGACCCCTTTGTTCCTCCCTCTCGCTGCTGTGGCCACCTAACTGGTTTTGTAGCCGTCTAACTGGTTTCCTGGAATCCTGAAAAAGGTCACAGAATGGTTTGGGTTGGAAGGGACCTTCAAAGTCATCTTATTCCAGCCCCCTGCCGTGGACAGGGATACCTTCCCCTAGGCCACATTGCTCAGAGCTCCATCCAACCCAGCCCTCAATGTTTCCAGGAATGGGGCGTCCCCCCACCTTTCTGTGCCAGTGTTTTACCACCCTCTTTGTAAAAAATGTCATGGCCCTCTATCTGGTTTCATGGCCATCTAACTGGTTTCATGGCCATCTGACTGGTCTCATAGCCACCTAACTGGTCTCATAGCCATGTAACTGGTTTCAGAGCCATCTAACTGGTTTCATGGCCATCTAACTGGTTTCATGGCCATCTAACTGGTTTCAGAGCCATCTAACTGGTCTCATTGCCATCTAACTGGTTTCAGAGCCATCTAACTGGTTTCAGAGCCATCTAACTGGTCTCAGAGCCACCTAACTGGTCTCATGGCCACCTAACTGGTCTCATGGCCATCTAACTGGTTTCAGGGCCATCTAATTGGTTTCAAGGCCATCTAGCTGGTTTTGTGGCCGTGCACCAAGCTGAATCAGCAAAACAAACTAGTCCAAGCCCAGAGCCCTGATCCCAGCAGGGAAGGGGGAATGGGAGGCTGGAGTGCTGGGAGCAGAAAGACAATAAAGCTGGGGAAGGGTGGCATTTGGCTGTTGCTATTCTTAGACCCACCTGGAGTGTGTGCGGGGTCAGAAGGAAAGCAGCAGCACCCCTTGCTGAGCTATAGTAATTAATCATCTGCAGAAACTTGCCAGACACTGAGACTTTTTTAATAGTCAAGTATTTTTGTGTTTTAAAATGAGTACATTCCTTATTTCTGGGTAATGAAATTTGAGTACTGGTAAAACCACAAACTTTTCAGATTTATTTCCTGTATTTTAACAGTTCTGTGTTTCAACACATCATGTTTGTATACTCCGGCTATACTTTTAAAAAACAATTTAAAATGCAGTGGGACCAATTAAAGCGAAATAAAGATGGCATTTAACGACTCTAAGGTGATGATCAGTGCTTGTAAAGAGATTTATATTGGAGGCGATGCTGTTCTGATGGAATACAGTTTGGAAAATGCTGATTTCTGCTTTGCCCTTTCCATCCTAAGTTGTTTAAAAGATTACCACTAGTACCTGGCTGATTTGTTCCCCTCATTTTTTTCCCCCATTTTTTTTTTCTTAAGTCCTGGACAATGTTTAAGACCAGCTGGGTGCTCAGTGCTTTTGATGCCACTGCCAATTTTTGTGCTGGGTAAGGATTTAAAAAGTAGGGTTTGACTCCCTGTTGTGTTGGTTACAGTCGATTCCCTAAATGCAAAGGAAGCAGTTCAGCTTTGGAGTTGTTTTGCTGTTTTCCTCTTTGGTCTTGGTTGTGCTGGTGCAGCCCTTGGTGTTTCCAAGGAGTTTGTGAATATCTTCTGATACAGAGTTGGTGTTTTGTTACTCTCCTTTCTATTCTCATTCTCTAGACCAGGATGCCAAGCAGATCATTAAACCCAGCATGGGGTTTCCAGTCTCTCTTCGTTACTAAAAGCTGCTCTGAAGCTGTGGCAGTGTCACATTTGGGCAGCAGATGGGATAGCTGGAGTGGAGATCATCTATCTGGGAAGCTCACTGATGGAATAGAATAAATGAGGTTGGAAGGTGCTGTCAGCGGGTCCAAACCTCTGCCCGAAGCAGGGCCAGCTTGGTAATTAAGTTATTAACGTTGGTTTCTAAGTTATGACATCATGTCTGGAGCCCTCCGTCCTTAGATGAAGTGCAGTGGCACAGGGCCCCGAGGAGGCACACTGTTACTTTTCCCACTCATGGTGTCATCCTGATACCTTTGGATGTGCAGGACAGGGAATACTTGGGTCTCCTGGGGCTCCCTTTAAGCACAGGCAGTACAACATTATTCTTGCCAAATGCGAGGAATTGCATCTTCCCTCCTTCTGCTCTTTGCTGTGGTTTCATCCTCCCCTCACGTGCAGTAGATGATCCTCGTGTATCCTCCTCCTCCGCACACGTACGACAGAGGGGACGATGTGACCCCGTAAAAGACACTGCACACCACATCCTGCCACTCTGGGGGTAGGCAGGGGCCTGACCATGAGGAAGGTCAGTGCTTATGCAAAAATCCCCCCCAGCCATTCCCTTCGCTCCAAGCCATCCCCAAACCGACCTCCTATTTATGTTTTCCTCCCGACTGTCTAATCATTAACAAGCTGCTTAATGCACAACAAAAGACCAATTAACCCTAAAGCATTTAGTGAACTACATGTAAATTAGTTGTAAAATGTTGCTGTAAACATTAAATGTTAGGCAATTACATAAACCAATAATTGCTAAAGTTGCATTTAGGAGCTTAAAAGAAAGAAAAAAAAATCTGCTTAAGTAGTATTTCAGAGGACTCTGCTAATGGTTTTGTTTTTAACTGCAGCCATCCCGGTCTGAGTAAGTCCCAGCAGGCTGGGGCAGTTTAGTTTCCATGTTGGTTTAGCTGTGTAAGAAAAATAAAGGCATGGTAACCTTGTACACCTTGGGAAACTGCAAGGAAAACCTCCAAAAGGCACAACCTGGAGTCTAGAAAGAAATGGTAGAAATATGGTAGATGGTATCCCGTTGGATACCAGTGCCAGGTGATTCTGTGGATTGATTATTGTTTTCTTCAGATTCAGGCTGCATGAAACATTCCAGACCTGACAAAACCCTTGGCTCTGGACAGGGTCTGGTGAGGTGTGAGCGCAAAGGGCCTGGCCCACTCCTTGCTGTTGGGTTCACTTCCATCTTCTCTTCCTTGTTCTGCAGGCACCTGCCTCCTCCCATGTTAACCTTTGGAAAAGGCTAAGTGCCTGTGCACCCACCTGTGTGCTGGAGTTTCACACAAAGAGGCTGCTTTGCTTTTCTGCGCAATTTTAAATCCCTTTAATTGGCTGTCTCACTCCGAGGTGGTCCAGGTCACCCACTGCTTCTCAAGCTCCTGCTGCTAATGGTCTTAAATAATTAATTTTCCTTGCATGCGTCACGTACTTATCCTCCAGTTTTTAGTGGAATCTTTAATTTCTGGTAGTTTTGCTTTGACCTGGGCTTGTGTCAGACCCAGGTGTTCCTAAATGGTGCAGTGAAGTGTGACTTTGCCTCCTTATTCTGTGTATTTGTGCTTCGCTGCTGCTTTAGAGCCTCTTAGTTTTTTTGGTAAAAGTATCTCTCTGCATGGCTTGTGTTACGTTCCATAAGGAGTCACCAAACGTGTCTCTAGGTACCAGATTTCTCATTTTTCATGGAAAAAACAAGCTGGGTTTGTTTGAACTCGCTTTCCTCCTTCCTCAGTTTCGGCAGTAGCCTTTTCGGGAGTATGCTGGTCTTAATTACAGTGCATTCACTTACTGAAAACCAACCCATGCTAAATTTTCCTGGATAAATCCATTGGATAATGGTCTTTTATTTTTCTTGCACACAGTTTTACTAGTATAGATCCTGGTCATGTTCCTTTCCTGAAAGTGGAAATATTTTATACTTACGTTTCCTTGATTGAGTTACAGAAATTTGCTTAAAGCTGTAAAACTACCTTTCAGCATGGGTGAGATCCCAGCAAACCCACTGGTTTTTTCCACCATGATCATGTTCCGTGGAGGTTTTGGTGCTTGTGTAGGAGGTGGGGGTGAGTCTGTGAAGCTCAGAGTTAAAAGGAGGCAAAAGCTTGAACTTCACTTGCTGTTGCAAGGGGAAACCAGTGAAGAGCAGGAGCTGCCCAAATGTCACCAGGCTTTTGAGAACAAGTTGAATCGGGAGTTTCTGGGAAGCTGCTTGGAAGGAGTGTGCTGCTGGCAGCCTGGAGCCGTGCCGAGCCCAGAGTTAATGGTGGTTAATTTTTAAAGGCAGGGACGAAACTGGTTATTGTGTCTTTGTCTCAATAGGGTCTTTCTGCTCCCAAATGCCATTGCAAGAGCCCTTTTCTGAGTTCCCTTGACTCGACCCAGGGAGAAAAAGAAAATGCCTTCAGAGAAGTGATTTATCAATGCTAAATTTGCTTTGCCATGCTGCTATCTGATGGGGACAGTTCCATCGGGATGGTCGTAACATCTCCAGGGATGCCAAGTGAGGGAAGTAGCATTTATCAGGATTTAAAATAGAGAATAAATTCAGGCACCCAGAGGGGCAGGTCTGTAGGGATGGATTCACCCGATGGAGCTTGCTTTGCAGCAGCAGGGAAATGCGAGGAAAACCAGCACCCAGACGTGAAACCAACTGGTTTTGTAACCACCCTGTCAGGCCAAATCCTGGTGCTCTCCTAGTCAATGGAAGCATTGTGTGGATTCTCAGGCTGGCTTTGCAGCTTTTTAGATAAGCGGCTGTGAACCGTTCTGAGCCAAAAGGGCAGTTTGTCACTGAATGAAGCTTTTCAGGAGGTGCTGGAAAAATAGACAAGCCTTTTTCAAAGCATCTCAAAGGAGGTTGGCACCTTCCTCCTGCTGCGAGTCAAGGTGAAGTGGCCTCCTGAGCTCTGGTTTCTGAGCTGATTGGACCAGATGATCCTTGAGGTCTCTCCAACCTGGTGTCCTACAGTTCTGTGATTCTGTGATAGTCCTTTAGTGTGGAGATATGTGTAGGACAAGGGGGAATGGCTCCCCACTGACAGAGGGCAGGGTTAGATGGGATATCAGGAAGAAATTCTTGCCTGCGAGGGTGGTGAGGCCCTGGCACAGGTTGCCCAGAGAAGCCGTGACTGCCCCGTGATCCCTGGAAGTGTCCAGTGCCAGGTTGGACAGGGCTTGGAGCAACCTGGGATAGTGGAAGGTGTCCCTGTCGTTAAGTCTCTTCCAACTGAAACAGTTTTGGGATTCTATAAAATACATATTTACACTGTGGCTTCCCTCTCCTACTGGAGTTTGAAGCAGAACAGGTGATCAGGAAGAAATAACAGCCTTTAGAACCCCTCAACTTGTGTGTTTAGCTCTCGTGCACCAGTTGGTCTCTGCAAGGATGGTGAGGAATAATAATGCACATTTCTCTCTGTGCCTGGAATGGATGAGGTGTTTGGCAACATCGAAAACAGAGGGGACAGAATGAAAAGATCTGAAAGCAGAAAGTGTGGATGCCAGAAACATTCAGTACTCCTTGAAAAACTGCCTGGCAACGGAGGTGGGCTCCACTGCAGCCGGAGACACGAGGCGAGGGGCTCGGCGTGCCCGGAGACTGTGGGAATAAATACAGAAAATCCTCACCCGCGTGTGTGTAGCTTCCTCCCTCTGTGGGTGGGTTCTGGCCTGCCGAGCCCCTGCTGAAGGAGACTTCAGAAGTGCTGAAACAGTCAGGGCTGCTGTGGAGATTGATTGAACGGGACAAATAGACAGTGATGAAACCCTGCTTGTGAGAAGAGCTTAATAGGCAGAAAATTGGCTCTTGCAGCCGGAGGGCTGGTTGGGAAGCACAGAGAGGGAAGTTTCCTCTTGTCGTAGCGTGGAAGCTTAAATTCAAGAGAAGAGCCCAGAGTTGTTATAGCTGTGTCCTTAAAAGTGTCCCTGTACCCTCCCTGTTACCTAAATGAGGTAAATGAGCAGTGGTAAACTGAGTTATAGTTTGGCAGGAGGGCTTGTGGTTGATGTAAGGAAATGACACGACTTACAGGGACTGCAGCACATCAAACCGGCTTTAAAACTGTCCTTGGGGAGCAACATTTCAGTGTTGGAAAAGAAAAGGATTCTTTTTTGTTCACCAGAGGAGCAGTTTTCCCTTGTGCTTACGATGAGCAGTTGCTTTGTGGCCACATGGTGCAGTGATACTGGTGGAGGTATGGGAGGAGTTGTGTGATCATGGTGTGCTTACAATGTTTAAGGTGCCAGAACAGGACCCAGCAGGATCCTTGAGAGGTGGGCAGCACCAGTCTCTCCAGGAAGGAGACTGTGAAAGCCACACTGCTTTAAAAAGGGAAACAGAGAAAAGCCAAAGAAGGAAATTGATGAGAATTAGGGAGTGATTTTTGAACTCAGTTCTATGTGGCAGCCGCTGCACTGCTGTTTCACTGGGGACTTGACTGTTGCTCAGATCCTGTGGAGGTGTGATGCCAGACAGCATCCTGTGTCTGTGTGACAGCAGGAAATGTTCGTGAGCTCCGGAGAAAGCCAGACTTTCTCTAGATGCTGCTCTTTCTTTATTAAAGTCTTCTTGGCAACCACTCAGGAATAGCTCCTTAAAAATGTGCTGCTGTAGCAGTTTGACACAACTGGAAGTAAGATGGCTGACCTCCAAGACTAGTCCAAAAATACCTTTGTTAACCATATTTTGCAATGAATTGCTTGTGGTGTAGTTTATGTCAGGGTTTATAATCAGTATGGTTTGTCACTATGGACTAGTTGGTTTGTAAAAGTAAGTGTCAGAGGCATTGCTGCCTTTAATGCAATTAAGAATGGCACTCGGAGAATCTAGAAAATTTTTAGAATGTGATATAGAAAGACAAATTTCCTGTTTTTCTATCAGTTTGGGAGCCAGTCACTGTTGGTTAGCATCTAGCTGTGGCATACCCATGGGGAATTGCATGGTCCATGTATACCCAATTCCACACCCTTGGAATCAGGGGAGCCTAGCGTTGATGTGAGCAGGCAGAGCCCTGCGTTGTTAATACATAAAATACTTAGTTTGGCTCAAATGGCTAATCGTGTGCCTGTGGGAGGCTATCCATTCCCATTTCCTTGGGATTCTGCAGCTGCCTCTGCTTCTGGCAGGTTATGTAGATACCGGTTTTGGCTGCAGCTGGAAAAAACAGTCTTTGAAGGCACAGTCTCCCTCGAGTGGAGCAGTGTTGGAAAAAGCTCATCATGGGACTTAGGGTATAGCATGTGGTGGTCTCTCCATCACAGCCATGTGGTTGGAATTGGCAGGCTGTCTTCTTTTATAGGAATTGCCTTTTAGAATAAGGGTCACCACATTTTCATGAGATAGTGCTGGGTTTGTTTGGAAGTTTCCCAGACTGATTGTCCCCATTGCATCCATAGATGAGTTAATGTGAAACACTTTTGGAAGAAGGGTCCTTTTTCTTTCCCTGCATCTCCAAGGAATGTTTTAATGCAGTATCTGTAGGCACAGCACCAAAGACCAAGGGAGCTGGGAATGCCCAGCAGAGCGTTACGTAAATGCTACCGTTCTTCTGGCACTTGAGAAAACACAGTATTAGTAAGAATTTGTCTAATACTGAAGATTTTTTGCAGATCAAACACTTAATATATGCCACATGCTGCAGAGGAGCTTACAGCAAAACATGTACAATCATGCAGTCCAGTAGTCCAGCAAAAAAATGGATTATTCCAGAGGCAGTCGGTGCTGTTCGTTATGGCTGGGAAGGGGCACGATCAAGGGGTAGATCTGCTCCGAAGGGGATCAAGCACCTCGAATAGCATTCTCTGCACCCCACCGTTGTGCAAGAAGTGGTCTGGGGTGGGATCCAGGTAGTGTGGGGAGTGTTCCCTCCCAGCTGCCACGTCCTGCCTGTGGAAAGTCTAATCTGCCTCACAGCCAGCCCGCCCCGGCACGGGGTCAAAAAGTAATCGTTCATAAGCAAAGAAGCAAAACAAGCAAAAGAGAAATTCTCACGCTTGCTTAGAGTGATTAGCTGGGGAGCGGATCTCCCAGGGATGGGTCTGTGGGACCCTGGGAAAGGCCGGTGTGCAGCCTCGGAGCAGTGTTCCCGGTGCAGGCTTTCCAAAAGCAGGTGTCACGTGTAAATCCATGTGCACTTGGCTTCTTCAGTGGTGCTTGGGGATGCTTGTGCTTGGTGGAGCACTTGGGGGATCAGGAAATCAGTTCTCACCTGGGCTGTTCTGCAGAAATTGGTGTTACCTGAAGTGATCGTTCTCCCTTCCGTAATGGAAATAACAGTTCTGACCTGTAAAGGTGCAGGAATAGCATGGAGGGTCTGTGTGCCCAGAAATGCTGGACAGTACTGCTGGTAAAGCGGGAGAGCATCCCTTGTCTTACCCTGTGGCCTTGGCCCGTGCATTGGACGCCCTGCAGGAACTGGCAGAGGTGTCCCAGGGGATTGATTTCAGCAACTCCTGGCTTTAGGTGGGATTCCGTTCAGGCTTTTCTTTGAAGGAAGCTAGTGGGACTGTGGGCCATCAAAGCCTCGCTGCTGGCCTTCAGCTGGTGTCCTGTGTTGACATTAACACGCAGTTAAAATTGGTTTTGGTAATTGAGAATTTTGGAAGGGAAGTCAGCTGAGCTGGAAAGGAAACAAGTGTAAATCTGTTACAGGTGTCTGCACCAGTGTGTCGCTGCTCTGATTGCGGATGGGTTTGATCCGAGCTTTGGCAGAGGGAGGGCAGCCCCAGAAAGGAAGGGGAGTACAGTCATGTCCTATTTTAATAAGCCTGCCTGGAAAGCACGTTTGACTAACAGCTTTCCTCGATACCGGTTCCACAGGCTCTGGGGAGGGGTTTGCACCAGGTCTGTCAGGGATTTCTGTAGCTGCTGACGCCCTTAGAAGTAACGGAGAACTTTGTGTCTGATGGTCCTTTTGGCCTCAGATGAAGGAAGCAGTTGACTGAGGTGCTGGTCCTCAGGGTCTTCAGAAGTGTCCCTGGTAACAGCAGCTGAGAAAGCAGGAGGAAAAGCGTGTTGGTTGAGTGGGGAACAGGCTGTTTAACTGGTGTGTCAACATGGATATGCCCTGTCCTCCATCCCGAGGCAGCATCGTACAGCTGGAGAGTCAGGCTGAAACTGCCTTCCACCCACCACCAGCCCTTGGCATGGAAGCAGGAGGTGACTTTAGGGTAGGGGCCAATGCCAAGCCCCCGGCATTTCCATGTGCGGCTCTGCCGTCGCACCAGGCAGCGAGGGAGGGCTGCCACCAAAGCCATTGCTGGTGCAGGGCTGGGAAGCTCAGCCATGCCTGATTTGAGGTTATTGTGCTAGAATGTGTCTCTCCCTATTTCTGAACTCCCTGAGATTCCTCTCTCTTGATGGAGATTGACTTTTGCCTTTGGGAACCCGAGGGTATACATTGTGCTCAGAATTGGCCTGAGCTGAACTTGGAGAAACTGCTGATGTGTTTGCTCTTATGCAAGTTACGGATTTTATAAGCTGCATCATGGGCTGTGTGTGGCTGAATGGAACAGGAAAGGGAAGAGAGGGAAGTGAGGGACATCACCCATGGATGGCATTGCCTCTGTATCCATGTTGTGTTGGAACATTCGACCCTCTGCAATTAATATCTTAATTCCTCTCCCGTTCAGGGGAAAAATATAACCCCAGCCGTCTAAATCTGTGGATTCGCCTTTTCTCTGCTGCAAATGCCTGTTGACCATCAGGTTGTTCTCTTGACTAAGACAGCAAGGAAAGCAGTATGGACCAGCCTGAGCCGCTCCTGGCGTCGGCGGTGCTGGTTTGAGCATTCCCGAGCTGGACGGCCGAGGTGGAAGCGAAGGTGATGGCCAAGGCTGGGGCAGGCTGGCACGGTGGTGCTCACAGGTCGGGCAGGCAGGGCTGAGGGGTCACCCCCGGGTTAATGACTCTCCAGTCCCCGAGCCCAGTGCTCCCCACGCTGAGCACACGGTGTTCGCCTGGAGATTAAGGTGAAAATATGTTCTCCTTGCTAAAGTGAGCACATAAACAGCCCGTAAACGGCCCATTAACCCACAAAATCGCAATAAAGAACATGTGGTCAAGCGAGCATCAGGGACCTGTGACCCAGCAAACGCCCTAATGGCATTGTGAACCTTATCACCGGCCCTAAGTGCGGATAATGGGAAGTTAGCAACAGGGAAAGGAGGAAGGCAAGAAAGAAAGGGTGGTGGACGATGGGCACCCAGGTTCAGTGGGCAAAATGTTGTGGAATGATCATGTTCTGGGTGGGAGTATCAGGATAACACTTCCATATAGTAAAACCACTTCGGAATGACTCGAGAGAGTTTTCCCATTGGCTCCAGTGGGTGCCTTCAACAGCACAAGAAGCTCTGCAGTCCCTTCCCTTACAGCCTCTTCCAAGCAGCAGCCACTTCAGTGTTCTACCTTGCTTTTTGAAGCAGTAGGATGGACATTTATTTTATTTGTTTTCTAGCTGTGATATTCGAATTCTGTTTGAATGTAGAAGTATATTGAGATTCATTAGTGCAGGTAAAGGAGGAGGACAATGGAACCTGCATGGTATGGATGGACAGTCTGGCATCTCATTCCAGCCCCCTGCCATGGACAGGGACACCTTCCACTATCCCAGGCTGCTCCAAGCCCCATGTAATCTGCCCTTGGACACCTCCAGGGATGGGGCAGCCACAGCTTCTCTGGGCAACCTGTGCAAGGGCCTCACCTCCCTCACAGGGAAGAATTTCTTCCCAATATCCTATCTAACCCTGCCCTCTGTCAGTGGGGAGCCATTCCCCCTTGTCCTGTCACTCCAGGCTCTTGTCAGAAGTCCCTCTCCAGCTCTCCTGAAGCCTGCAGGAAGTTGAATGCCTCGTGATGAGGAGGCTGCTGTAGCAGCGGGGCAAGGTCCTTGGCTCCCAGGAGATTCCAAGGGCATTTATGATTACAAGTATACTTTCAGTCAAAAAGAAATCTATATTACAGAAGCATCATCACTCTAACTGAGTAATTTAGGAAGAAAGCTGTGAAAGTTTATTTAAGGAAGAGAAAAAGGAGTAAAGGGCATGTTTTTTACTGGTTTCTTTTTTCCCATTGCAAATTGGGAATCTGTTTACTCTGGAAAAATCAATGTGGACACCTGGTGTAATTAATTATTTTGCAAGAGACAGCCAGCTGATCTTTTGAAAAGAAAGGAGTTTTTAGCAGAACTGTTCAAAGTTCATAGTCTGCTATGTATCTCTAATGCTGATAAACATCCAGCAGAAAGGATGCCTGTCTTAAAATTTCACATGGTCACACCTTTGTTTTAAGGTAATATGCTCAGAAAAAGGCTGTAGACCCCAAGGAGCCCTCCAGCAAGGTGACTCTGGTGGTGTGGGCTCCAGTTAACTTTAGGAGATGCCCTCAGGCCTTAGGATGGGGACAGCGATGCTCTCGGGTTTGAATTTTGAATCCTTAACCAGGAAAAGGTTTTTGTCCTTTTTCTTGAGCTTATAATGCGAACAGACTTTGCTTGTGCTGTGTGTTGAACGTAGTTCTTTTGCCTAAACAGGCAGCCTTTTCCAACCGGACCAGTTGTTTTTTTTCAGTGCGTTGGTGCCTGACTAAATGCATTGGGTCACATTCTTCATGTATAGACGAGACAACCCTTCTGTTAAATATTCCTGTGTTTTCCAGTGGTGGGCTGGGGAGGTTCCAGCCTGCCTTGCAGGCCAATGGCAGCCCAAACCTGGCTGGCAGGGAGGGAGGGGAAAGCCAGCAGTGGGATGCTGTGCCAGCAAGCCCCCAATTGGTTTGGCTGGAACTGGTTTTAGGTCATATAAAAAAGGGGGTGAAGGATCCGGGCTGCTCAGAGAGCGGCAGGTCCTCGGGCAGCGCCACAGAGCACATTGGTTCTGAGCTCCATAGTGCTTTTTTTTTACAAGGGCTGCAAATTGCTGTAACATAGTTAAGGTCTGTAGGAAGAGACAAGTTTTCCTGAACTTTACTCCCAGCTTGAACTTGTAAGAAGTTCAGTGAGAGGCAAGGAAGGGGAGAGAGGGAGATAGAGGCACCCTCGCTCACACCCCTGCGTCCACAGCGACGAGGATGTCAGATGGCAAAGGCAGCCTGGAGAAGCAGCTGAATGGCCTTGGGGAGCAGGGCAAGGAGAGGAGCCGCACGTCCCTGGTCATCTCGCAGGCCGTTAACCGCAGTATTTTCACCTCTGCAGTCTCCCCCGCCGCCGAGCGCATCCGCTTCATCCTCGGAGAGGAAGATGACAGCCCCGCGCCCCCGCAGCTCTTCACCGAGCTGGACGAACTTCTGGCTGTCGATGGACAGGAGATGGAGTGGAAGGAGACTGCAAGGTGGGTTGCTTTTCCTTAACCTCGAAAGGGAAGGGCAGCCAGCAGCGCTCCCATGGGAAATTCCTATTTTAGCGTTCCACTGGGTAATACCTGTGCTGCAGGATCGCACGGGGAAGCCCCAGAAAGGAGCCTGTATAGTTCAAATTATTGTTCTTTGATAAATGGGAGAGTTTGGGGGTTTGTTTAAATACTCTGAAAGAAAAACTAGGAGAAAAATAGAGTGCCAGATTGATTGGAAAACTGTGGAGAGAAAAGTATGGGCTCAGTAGTGCTTTGTAAAGGGTGACATGTCTCGGCCAGAATTGCCAGAAGTTGCTGCCTGAGTCAAAACCGCTTCAGTACTGTTGCCCCAAAGCAGCTTTTGAGCCTGGTCCCACCTGACACCACAGGCTGGGGAATTTTAGCTGTTCCTGTCCTAGTGAGTTACTGATGGAATTAATTTTAAATGCGAATAAAAGCTTAAAGGTATTTTCTTGTGAAGAAATTATTCAAGGTGCACGTTACATGCTGGATGGGGTTGTTTGCTTTGAGTTCCTTGGTTGGGTTCTTCGATGCTGCTGTTAGTTTGGTCAAAAAGCCATGACAAAAAAGCTGGGGTGTTTTTGGGGTCTGGCTGCTACGAGTTACATGTAGTTTGTATCTGAACGCCACTGACCTATTCCCAACTGAGCCTGGGAGTTTTCCTTTTCCTTTACGGTGGCTCGGCTAAGTTCTTTCCCCACCTCCCCCTCTTAAGGGCACTGTCTGTGTTCAAAGTTAGCCACTGTTTGGTCACCTTGATCTTCTTTACCTGTGATTTAATGGGCTGCTCCACCACCTACCCCTTTACCCCTTATCTTGCATTATTTCTGGTTCTCAGTCACTTAGGGAACTTACTTAATTACTTTTCACCTTTTACTCTCTAACTTCTGACTTGTTGCTCAGCCTTTTCTCCCTTTATGCCTCTTTTTCCCTCTTACCATGAGTTCAGTACTTCCTGGGTTTAGGTGTTTTTACACATCTTTGGTAGAAGTGCTGCACTGAGCTGTGTCTGGGGTTCTCTCTGGGGTTCTTCTCCCAAGTAGCAAACCACAGGACCAGAGGAGACCACCTCAAGTTGTGCCAGGGGAGGTTTAGGTCAGATATTAGGAAAAATTTCTTCACCCAAAGGGTTGTGGTGGAGTCCCCATCCCTCAAGGGATTTAACAAATGTGTATATGTGGTGGTTAGGCNAATTTCTTCACCCAAAGGGTTGTCTGCCCAGGGTAGTGGCGGAGTCCCCAACCCTCGAGGGATTTAACAAATGTGTAGATGTGATGCTTCGGCACATGGGTTGATGGTGGTCTTGGCTTTGCTGGATTAATGTTCGGATTGGATGATCTTAGAGGACTTTGCCAACCTGAATGGATCCATGATTCTTTGTATAAATGACACAGAATGTAACGAAGCACCCTGTAGAGGTGCTGTTTAATTCCTAAATTGGCCCAACCTCCTGCCTTTCAGGCTGTTTCGTGGATAGTGATCTTAGAGAGTGTGATTGTTCAGTATTTTTCAGTGCATTCCTGAAATTACTTAATCATTCACCACAGAACCTCCTGAGAGCTCCTGAGTGTCTCCCAGTGCATCCAGAGCTGGCTGGCACTGTGCTTCAGTGGGCACAGGATCTGCCAGCTGTTTTGGGGTTGTTTTACATCTGCTGCTGCAGAACAGCTCCCCCACAACTGGGACGTTGCATGAGCAGGTGCTGAACATAGGAAGAAGTGCAGGGCTGTGCAGGTAGAGGAGACCCCGTGGGGTTGATGCTTCCCCTGGCCCCAGTGTAGAACTGCACAGCTCCCGGCTGGGGAGAGCAGCACTGCCTGCATACACTGCACACTGGCACAGGGG
Source organism: Melanocharis versteri (assembly GCA_013397845.1). Taxonomy (NCBI): domain Eukaryota; kingdom Metazoa; phylum Chordata; class Aves; order Passeriformes; family Melanocharitidae; genus Melanocharis; species Melanocharis versteri. The sequence goes on along the minus strand of VZTG01004486.1, from coordinate 52,854 downwards.
TAAAGGCTGCACTCGTATTTGAGAGAACGAGCAATCAAATTACCTTCCTCATCTCCCTCCTGCTCTGTTCTGACATCTACACATTCCTCCTGTCTGCTGCACCTCACTCCCCATAGCCCCATGAAAGCTGTATTATCAGGTGTAAAAGGGTGAAAGATAAAAATGTAATTCCTGGCACAGCTTATATAATAAAAAAGATCATAACAGAAGTTTAAAAAACCCGTATCCACCATCCCACAGTCCTGTCATTCCTTTTCTCTGTAATCCCATCACCTTCCTGCCATCTCTGTGCCTTGCAGAGCAACAGTCCCCACACTACAGTGGACATGTCTTGGTCCCCAAAGGTACTTCACTGAGCCCCATGACAGGCTGGGGGCCTCCAGCTGCTGCAGGTCTTTTCCTTTTTCTGCTTCACTCTGTATCCTATGGCTACCTCTGGAATGCAGGCATTTCCATGTTATTGCAGCCTGGTTAGTGGAGGATGTCCCTGCCCATGGCAGCAGTTTGGAACTAGGTGAGCTTTGAGGTCCCTCCCAAGCCATACCACTCTCTGATTGTGTGAATGCACCAGGCGTTAGTTCACCCAGGTCTGCGAGTTAATATTTGGTTTATTGTGTTGGGATTGTGGATTGTAATGAGAAAAGTAAACAAAAAGCAAATATTGATAGTTGTGAGTAATCACTTTCCCTGGAAGGACAAACACTGGTAATTTGCAGCCTTCCTGCTGTTACAAGGTAAATGTAACTCGGTCCCACATCACACAGAGCCCCCGAAGTGAACAGATTTGCATCCACCCAGGTCCCTCAGGTGTCCTAGGGAATACTTTTTTTGTGAACTAAAAGGACCTTATTAATTGGAGATGAAAATCTGTCTTTTAGCTTGAGTTAAAAAGCAGCTTTAAAAAAACAAAGTCTCAAAAGGAGGTTATTGCAATTGTGAAGCATAATTGATTCATTCTCAAGTAATACATTTTTCAGGATTAAAGATAATTTTGCTTGCTGTTAATAATATTCTTTTGAACAAATTTATGAGCTTCCTTACCTTATGTGTGGGGGTTTTTTTCTTAATAATCCCTTTATATTAGTCACTGGAATTTTCATTTTCCACATATGTTAAAATAATGTCTCAAGAGGGGATTAAAAAGCATTTCTGCTTTGCCATTCGGGCATATTGAGCCACCTTTTCCTGCAGCCCCAGTTTACACCAAAGCGATTGGCTGGGTGCTGTGGTGAGGAAGAAGGTGTGGGCCAGTTGAGATCCCCCAGCCTGAGCAGGAGCCGTGTGCTCCATCCCTGCTGCCCATCCCTGCGTGCTCCGGGCTGGGCGCAGCGGAGCCAAGGGCAGGGTCAAGGCTCCGGGGGAGGTGGGGATGGGCTGCAGCCCAGGGAGATGGAGCCTCCTGCTTCCCTGCTGTTGGGATGTAGTTTTAGGGGTGTAAAGAGTGTTTTGCACAGACCAGGATTTAACCTTTGCTCTCACCTTCCGTTAGAGATAAGTTTTCTGGATTTTTCAGACCTGCTTGGTTAAATCATTAAACAGCAGCTGGAGGGAAAGAACGAGCCCCTTAATTTGTGCCTTCACCTTTAGTGGCTCACTTGTTCTCTAAGAGCACCTTCAGACATGGCTGGGATGTGCTCCTCTCTTCCATCCTGTGCCAGCCTGTGGGCATGGGACAGCAGTATTCCATGCTGCCTGCATCTTAGCAGTGGCTAATTCCATATTTTATTGCCTGAGTTTGAATCACAGAATCATTTAGGTTGGAACAAGCCCTTTAAGACGATGGAGTCCAACCATTAAGCCAGAACTGCCAAGATAGGGAAGGACAAGCCGCCTTATTTCCAGAAATGCTGATTTATTTCCCTGCAAGGAGCCAACAGCCTTAACCCCATCTCATTGCTGTGCCCTGTCCTAGGTGGATCAAGTTTGAGGAGAAGGTGGAACAAGGTGGGGAGCGATGGAGCAAACCGCACGTGGCCACCTTGTCTCTGCACAGCCTGTTCGAGCTGAGGACGTGCATAGAGAAGGGCTCCATCATGCTGGATATGGAGGCCTCTTCCCTCCCACAGGTGGTGGGTAAGTACGCCTGTCTTGGCTCTTTCCCTCACCCCTTCTCCACAAGTTTTTATTAACCTTGATACGGTTTTATGGATTTAATGCAAAAGCGCTGCTTTTTCAATAAAAGAGAAAAACAAAAAAAAGGAAGAATAAGGAATAAGAGGAGAAAACGAGAAAGTACCTGGAAAAGGATAACAGATAGATGAAAAGAGTCCTTCTCAGTGCAGGAAGAAGAGTAAAAGTAATCAATTTAATTTATGTTCACTGTGGAAAAGGTGACACGTGAAAGGGCCACGTCTCTGGGAGCAGAGATACCCATCGGGTACTGCTCATGCAGAACAACTCGGGCCAGGAGCTGCTCTTGGGTGAGGTGTTCAGCTGCCCACTGAAGGCAGCTGGGGCTGTGTTTAGGGTGGGATGCCCCCCCATCCCCAGCAAGGGAGAGCTGGTGCTCTGCTCTGCAGAATGGGAGGGCAGGTTTTGTACTGTCAAAACAGCTGTGGCCTGGAGTGATGCTCGGTGACATGCTGAGAGCCAGATCATGTTGCTTGTGGTGTGTGAGAACTTACAGAAAATAAATTTTCCAAGTGAGCCATCCAGTGGAGGGACGTTTAACCAAAATGCTGAGTTTAAGAGCCATTGCACAAAGAGATCTAAAAACACGAAATTAAATACTTCCTCTGCCAAAACTCAGTGCTTCGAATGATCATCTCAGGAAGCAAGGTCAAAATTGTCCTGGCATGGAATTCTCCCATAGGCTGGATTGTAAGATTTAGAATTACAGCTTCCTCTGGTGTTAAATACAGAGTTTTGAACTTAGTTTTGCAAGTGCTTATGGTGACATTTATCTTCCTTTGCTTTTGTGTGCGTGTATCCAAAAGCACTGCTTTGCAAAGTTTTAATAAAATAAACCCCCCAAAAACCTCTCAAGTTTTCTGCTGAAGCTGAGCCTGCTTCAGAAGCTGATGTTCATGATGCAAAACCTTAAACCCTCAAACATTAAATTTTCTTTTGAAGTCCCTTCGAGATGTCACCTTCAATCTCCTTCTTCAACACCCAAATTAAATCTAATTCCTAGGAGATTAAATTACACATCAGTGGCTGCTGTTGCTGTGACACTGTGACACTGTCCTGAGCGGGGTGTTTTTGCTGGTCCAGACCCTTAATCAGACAGGTAGGGATATCCAGGACTGGATTTCCAGGTTGATTTAATCATGATCACTTGGCTGGTGTCTGGTAGTGACACACAGGAAAGGAAAACTCCAAAGAAAAACTCTCGTTGTGTTTTATTGGGAACAGGGAAGGGAAGTGCCAGATAGAGAAGGATAACTTGATTGAAGGTTCTGAAGGAAATACTCCAAAAATCACTAACCAAAACCATGAGCAAGAAAAGCTTGCGTTAAAGTAACACTTAACAAAAGTCACCCTTCTGCCAAACATTTTGTGTAAGGGTACCTACGTGCATATACCCACCCTGTCCTAATTTGGGAGGAAGAACTAGGCTTTTCCTTAGGGATTTGAACAGGCAGTAATTCTTGGGCAGCACGTAGAGGATGACTTTCTGACTCACTGAGTTAGCAAATGAGATGCGTGTCCTGCCTCCCCCTTGCCATAACTTTTATTATTAGCACAAATAAAAGTTACCAGCAGACAAATATGAGCTGCCACTTGCCCTCAGGGGACAGCGCATGAACTCATGCAACAGCATGGGACAGCTTCATGTGAGATTTACTGCACAGGGGACATTCTTCATAAGTCTGGCCACCTTTTTGCCTTTCTCCTCTGGGATAGGGGAGGAGGAAGAAGGGAATTGATGGGAAGTGAGCAGGCATTGAGGATGCTGGGGGCCTTTTCTCCTGGTGACTCCGTGAAAGGTTAAACCATACAATACATCCTGTGGTAACTGGAGCAAGTTCTGCCATTTGTAGTTGCCGTCACTTCAGTCCTGCAAGTGAATGATTTAATTAGTGGCTCATCTCCAGGACTTCTTCCTATCTTTAGATTAGGTTTTACTGGGGGCCTGCGAGGTGAACTCAGGCCTTGTTGAATCTGATAGAAGCTTTTCTATGTGCTTTTTGGGGGCATAATGGAACTTGCAGTAGAGTTATAGCATCTTCACAAAAGTCCAGGCTCAGAGGGGATTCCATTTCTACACTAAGAACCGTCTTACCCTGCTATTTGAAATAGGCTTCATGGCACATAGGAAATAGCAGAAGTGAATCTCAGTGCCATAGATGGTGTTAGTGGCTCGTGCTGGATGGAAATGCTTATGTTCTGTTTCAAGAGGAATGTCTAAAAGAGATTTTCATACAAATAAAACCTGGCTTGGAGATGGTAAGAAAGCCTTCAAAAAGGCAGGGTAAAAATGATCCACCCCTCTCTCTCTGCTCTCCCTGGAAGCAGTTTTGAGCTCTGTGGTTAATTTTGCTCTCCCCTCCCTCCCCCTTCCTGTGCCTGCCGCAGAGATGATCGTTGACAATCAGATCGAGACGGGGCTGTTGAAATCCGAGCTGAAGGACAAGGTCACCTACACACTGCTCAGGAAGCACCGGCACCAGACCAAGAAATCCAACCTGCGCTCGCTGGCTGACATTGGAAAGACCGTCTCCAGTGCAAGTAGGATGTTTTCCAACCCCGATAATGGTAATGCAGAGGCTACCTGGCTATGGCCTTCTCTGTCACAGCAACCCGCCCGCCCAGAACTAACCGCGTGGCCCTGACACTGCTTTCCTAACCCCCGTGGGATAGCGAGGCCGTGCTGATGGCGCGTCAGCGGGGCTCTGCAGGCTGCTTCGGCCGTGGCACGGCGCTCTAACCACGCCTTCACTGGACTGGCAGGGACTCGAGGGGCAGGCACGAGGGGGGGAGGCTGCTCTTGCAGCTGGCATCTAGGAGATGGTTTAGGAGCAACCATAGGAAAGAGAGGTTCGCGCAAAACTCTGGTGGGGCCTGAACCTTAAAAGGCTGATCGCCTGAAACGTTTTGGCAGAGATGGAACTTCCATGCACATTCCATGTCTGTAACAGACCGTGTCAGTGGTACTGTGAATCAAAAATGACCTGGCAGTAACACCTAGCTTGCATTTTATTGCTATACAATCATTGTCCAGTGAGGTAAAGCTGATTTCCATCTTGCTTTATTCACCCTAAAACAGCTTTGTGGTGTGTGTTGTGAATATGTCTCTTCTTCTCTCTAAAAAAGGTGGAATAGGTAGTGCCACGTTGGTAGTGGTGTCCCTAAATGTGTGTGAGTGTGTGTGTGTGTATGCAGACAGCTACAGAGGCCTGGGCACTGACTCAGTGCTTGCCCCTGGGTGAAGATTTGGGGTCTTCTTGCTCATGGTGATAAAAAAGGGGGAGTTTTAAGCGTCTTGTCATGCCTCGGAGTTCTCTGAACTGTCTTCTGTGGCAATCTGGAGATTGGGCTAAAAGGTGCCATTTTAAAATACCTAGAAATAAAAGCAAGTGAAGAAGTTATTTTCTTCTTGCTCCACCAAAGGCCTCTTAGCTTGCTGTGTTTGGCTTCTAAAACTCAGCCTAACATCCCTCCCTAACCTGTTCTCACACTTCATTAGTATTTCCTCCCTTGGATCATCCTTTGCTTTTGCACAGGAGTGTGTGTGCATGTGGGGGCTGTTCCTTGCTCTGGGTGGTGCCTCTTGTCGTGTGTGAGTGCCTTGATGAGGTGGTGATCGAGTGAGTAATGCAAGGGGCAGTAATGGGAACCGAGGGAGTGCTCTCGGTGAGTATCCCTGCAGGAGTCCAGTGGAGCGGAGAGGGACTGGGCTCCGGGGAGCACTGTGGGGGAATCACAGCTCTAGGGAAGGGGCTCAGCATGGCCAGATGAGTCCTAAAGCTGGAGGAGCTGTGGGCATCCTGCTAGACCACATGGCTACAAGCCCCAGCCAACCTGGCCTTGTTGGATGCCTTCCCATGGTGTGCTCCCCACGGTTTGGATGGAAGGCATCTGCTTTCCGTTACCACCTCCGTGACTCCAACCCTTTCTGGACCTTTAATGGCCAGGTTTGCTGTGAGGAGCAGGATCCTGGGCTGTGGCCATGGTGTGTGGGAGGCTGAACACCAGACAGACACGTCTTTGGTTCTTGGTGCTCAGGCATTGCAGTCGCCTCGTGTAGAGGATGCCCTCAGTTCTCAGCTGCAAACCCCTTTCCTACATGTAGGCAGAGCTTATCCTCAGAAGGGTGATGCTGACAAAGGGCATTCCTCGCATTCTCACTCAGCCCCTGCTCATTTTTCATGGCTAAGAGCCTTCTTTACTTGGATTTTAAGTGATTTCAATTTCATTCATTTCTTGTTCTTGTGAAGGGGCTGCAGAGGTCCTAGCTCAGTTGGACTGATTATCCAGGAATTCTTTTCTGGTCTGGCCATCAGCCACTCTTTTTATGTTGTTCTCTGTTCCCCCACCTGGGATATTTATGTGCTCTGAGGATGTATAGCATACTCTGTTCTGTGCCAGTACAAGTGCATCGAGGCTTTAGGAGGGCAAGACTGATATATGGGGGACATACCTCATGAAGAGTCGTTACTGTTATTTATTATTTACACTTTAATGAAAAAGTAACTACAGAACGCATTTGATCAGGTTATACCTTGGATTCAGTGAGTGCCTTGCATGTCCTGTAGAGGGATAAAAATTTTATGAGGCCAAAGGGGGTGCATCTGTCTCTTAACATAGCTAATCACTATAATGGTTGTGCCACCAGCCCCAAGCACTCCTAAGTTTCCCTAGAATTTCTTTCCAGATAGGTGTTTGTTTTCATTTCAGTGTCAGTGAAACTTCCATCCAGTATTGATGCTGCCACCAGGTCTGACTGTCCTCCTGCCCTCTGCACAAGAGCTTTATAGGCTGGTGTAGATGCCCCCCTGCTTGACTGGCTCAGCAGGAACACCTCCTGCAAGCCAGCCAACCTGCCCTTCAACACTTCCAGGCATCTGTTTGTTAGATCTGAAATTTGGAAATATACCCTGGGCCATGGCTCAAAAAAATCCTGAGGTGCCTCTATCTCGCTTAGTTCAGAGCACTTAAATAACTGAAGTCTTGGGGGCTCCAAAATGTTCGTATTTCCGACTTCTGAGATGAGTGATCCCCATGCAGTTATCCCAGATGCATCTAGAAATTCAGGAACCTAACAAAGAATGATATACTGCGCATCTCCCTGCCACAAGTGATCCTGGAGCATCTCTATTCCTTCCCAGCCCTCCCTAGAGATGGGGGTGGCTGTGTGGTCCCTGGGAGCGAGTCATCCTCAGCCCCCATCTTTCCTGTTGCTGCTGTGTTCGAAGGTAAGGTAGTGGTCAGGTGGGCAGAGACATGGCCAAGGTGTGCTCTGACACCTGCTCTTCATCACTGCATCACAGAGGTTGGCGTGGGTCACGCTGTGGCAGGATGTTTTCTCGGGAATCCCTTTGGTCTGGGAAAGGAATTGGGCAAAAGAGGGTAGCTCCTTCTGTGCTGTGGATGGAGGAGGATAAATCACAACACTCCTTTGCTGTCTGTTCAGTAGGAAAAAGATGATTGCCAGAATTCTGGGCAGACAAGGCTGGACTAAGCAATCCCTCCACGTTACCTTGTGAAAACATGGCCCTTTTCCTTGCTTTTATTGGTAGAAGGTTGAGCTGTATGAAGTGTTCAGCAAGGATATTTCCATGTTACATGTTGATGGGACTCCTGCAGGGGTTTTTGTGTGTGTCTGGTTTTGTTGAGTGGCTTTTGAAGAGGTCTTTGTATCTCTTCCTGGCACAGCCCTTGTCCTGCACCCCTGGAGCAGTACATAACCCCTTGGCTAGCAGCTCTCCGGCTGGCACACCTTGGGGTTTGCCATGGTATAACATGGGATCTGTGGTGCCCATCCCTTCTGCGGGTGCCCGAGGACTGATCACTATCTACCAGCCTTCTGTGATGACACTGGTTCTCCGTTTTGACGTTCTTCTTTCAGAGCTTTGTGCCTGCCAGCATTTTGTATAATTTAACACCTGTGGGAGCCTTTGGCAAGTGAGAAGCACTCAAATCCTACTAAACCCAAGCTGGCAGAGGCTGTAGAAAACTGTGATATGTTTAAGTGTGTGTGTTTAACCACCATAAATAATGGCACGGTCCCATCACTGCGTGGGTGCTGCCTAAACACCTCCTGAGCACTGTTTGTTCACACTGTGCTGGCAGCATGGTTTGGAAACAGTTGAGTGGGAATAGCAGGCTGTTGGCAAGGTGTCAGCTCTGTCAGCACAGACAGGAGGGTACCTGGCTGCGGGGGAGGAAAGGTCTTATTCTGCATTAGAATCCTAGAAGAGTTTGGGTTGGAAGGGAGCTGAAAGACCATCTTGTTCCAGCCCCCTGCCACTGGCAGGACACCTTCCACTAGCCCAGGTTGCTCCAAGCCCTGTCCAACCTGGCCTTGGACGCTTCCAGGGATGGGGCAGCCATGGCTCCTGTGGTTCAGCATGAATCAGTTCTGTGTTTTTCACATGAACTGTGACCTCAGTGCCTTTATAGCTGAACAGTGGCATCAGCTGAACAATACCAGCACAGAGGAGAGCAGTCAAAGTCAGAAATGAGGTGCTGTCCAAGGAATGCCTCAAAAACCCCTATCAGTGTATGTATTGGCATCATTGGAAGCATTGCAGACTAAGGTGAGCATTTCCAAGTCTGGATTGGTGTGCCTGGGTACATATGGATGGGGTCAGGATGCTCTGAGTTGGCTCCTGGGACATGACTTGATTTCTGTTTTCAAAAACCTGTTGTTACTGATGATGCCGCAGCCTGGAACTGCTCAGTGCTGCCAGCACTGCAGCTGCTTGCTGACTTCCTTGGGATCTGCTTCAAAGATGCCTGAATTTCAGACACCAGGGATGGAAAGCTGTGTCCACCCCTGCGAAGTGAACGCTGCGAGGTGGAGCTGCAGAGGAGATGTTGGGATCTAAATGAGTGGGCTTTGGTGACCGCACTGTGCAGCTCAAGCCTTCTCTCCTGCCTGGCTTCCCTGTACCACTGCTTGAGCCTTCCTTTCTGGCATAATTTTATTTTCTTTTCTTTTAACTTTTCCTCTTTGCTCTCTTCCTGCTCTTTGCTGCTGCTCCTGTCTCCTGCTTGCCTGGCACAAGCACGCAGCCCGCTCGAGAGCTCCGTGCCCTGCCTGGCCACGCGCACCTTGGACGATGAACTGGGAGTGCAGCGCAGCCCCAGCGTGGGATGGCTCAGTAAGTGCTGGGCGGGCTCGGGGCGGGCGGGCTGGGGCCAGGAGAGGAGCAGGAAGGGGGGATCCCGCCAGCCGGGCTCCTAATGCTTGCTGCTGCATTAACACTGGGAAGAGCAGGGATGTGTTCCGTGGGGAGTGGTGCTGCTCTGGCTGCTCGTGTTATCCCCACTGTCCCTTCCATTGCTCTGTTTCATTCTGTTTTCCTTTTTTCCTTCAGCTGGGATGCAGCAGGTAGGTCAGGCCATACTCCTCTTCCGAGGGGAATCTAAGCTGGCTGCTGGCACTTTTTTTTTGTCTCCTGAAGTATCCTTTAGCTGTTAAAGGGGCTTAAATGTTTTAACTTTCATATAAATTAACCTCAGAAATAGTCTGCTAGCTTGGTCTCTCTGGGGTGAGCCGGACAGTTCTCTGGGACCAGTCCTCTCCAATTCCCTCTGTCAGACACGACTTGCAGGAGCCTTGCTGATCCCAGAGGAGCACACTGCTCCCCTCGGGAAGGCACAGCTTATGGCACTGGTGGCACAGAGGTGTTCTTCGGTGGCCACGGCAGTCGACTGAAGTCTGAGTTCCAGGATATTCCTCGTGACAGGTTACTATGGAGCTGATTCACAGGATGAGATAATAGCATGGGGAGGTTTGGGCTGCGTGCCGTATGTCCTGCACCAGTCCGTGGCTGAACACAGCCATGGACAGGCTCATGTCAGCTTTGCCAGAGAGACAGGAATGGGAATTGGGCCTGGATCAGGAAATTATCCTTCATTAGCAAACACCATAAGGGTGAGTGTTGTGTGCCAGAAGTCCTCGACAGGGGTCTCAGGGGCAGGAACTTTGTACTCCATGTGTTTTTTTGGAACTGCAGTGAGTTTGTGTGGCTTTGAGGAGCCCATTAGGAGAAGGCTTGTTTGGAGCTGCTCTCAGTTTGTGTGGCTGTGTTGAACCCCTTGGAGAAGGAGGCTGGTAGCAAGGAGAGACAAAGGCACAAGCCACCTCCTTCTGGGAGAAGGGTCATTATATCCCAGGCAACAGTCAGCTTGGAATCTAATAAACAAAGCAAAGAAGTGGTGTAATCTGGAAAAAATAGCAGCTAAGTGGGGTCTTAAATAACAGCAGGAAGAGTTGAAGCTGGGGATCCCCCTTTGTAATACTTGGTTTGTCTAATTGTGCTTGGCTTTGGCTGTGCCAGTGTTGCTGGACGTGGCAGTAACACACAGCAGGTACAGCGTGGTTCCAGGTGGCTCACAAGAAGGGATACTTTGAGTGTATTGGCACATATGTTGTAAAGAAAACCCAGCTCTGGGGAGTCCAGAGTTTTTTACTCCCACTCCTTTGGTTATTTGCTCCTGATGGTTATTTATTATTGAGCTTGTTTGTGATGGGAGCTGATGAACACTGAGAACTTGGACATTCCTCTAAATAATATCAAATAAATATTGTCTCAAAACAGTTAGGAACTCTCCTCAGTTAGGAAATGTCTCCATGCCTTTTTTTTTTTAACATTTCCTCTCTTTCCAGTGAAGTTCATGGTCAGAAGCTCTGGGATAAAATCTCCTGGTGCTGTGTTTCAGGTTCCTGCAAATGTGATGAGAAGGGATGGGAACATTTCAGGATAATTTATAACAATTCATACTGACTGCTGTGATTTCCAACCCTCTGTCTGTCCCAGAAGTCTTTGTTTACTATTGGTTTGTTGTTTGTTTGTGTTTTGGGTTGTTTTAAATTTAATTATTCGACTGTGTCTCTGGGGAGTTTCTTCACCTCTCTGGAGAATCTGGTGTCAGGAATTGGTGACTCTTGGCCCCATCAGTGTGGCACACACGTTGTTTTAATCAGTGAGCTTGGTTAATGAGCTTACTTGGAGCGTGGGAGGCGTTCATTAGGGACTGTCTCAAAGGACCAGGAGCTGCCACCCTCTCTCTCTGCAGGAGCTGTGTGCACTGTCTGGGATGCTGAGGAGGGCAGATGCCAGGCACGTAGGAGAGCTGAGGCCAGGGATTTACACTCTGGAAGGTCCCAGCCCTGTGGATGGATGGATGGGTCTGTGCTGGGTCCTGGGTGACCTGGTGCCATCAGTGTCAGCAGCACAGTGCTGCTTTGCTTTTCTCCCACAGGCAGGAATTACGGAAAGGCCTTGGACACTTTTGCTGTCCTGGGTGTCACGGGACTGCTGTGGGTCAGAGGTGACGAAGCGTTAGCATCTTAAATCTCCCCTGTGCCTGGCCAAGTGACAGGAAGCAGCTTGTCAGGGTCTGGAATTCCCCACATCAGCCTCCCAAGGAAAGGTGTTGCTGTAGCCTGAGCCTCTGTGTTCTGACTGGATCCAGGCAGGTGCTTTAACTGGTGTTGACGTTGTTCTTACAGGCAGCCCCGCCATGGCTCACCGAAACCTGACTTCCACCAGCCTCAACGACATCTCGGACAAGCCTGAGAAGGACCAGGTAAGCTCCAGGTCCAGCCTTCCCTCAGGGGTGTGTTTGGAGAGGAGCTGGATGTTGGGGAAGGGGCTCTCTGTACCTCAGCACTGAAAAAGAAGAAGGTGAACAAGGTGAGTGAGTATTTTCGAGTCCTGTAACTGGATCCTCCACTGTTTTAGCACCAACCCTTGAAAACAGCAGGTTAATCTCTTACAAGGTCTGAAGCAAGTGATACCACATAGATAGTATCATCTTGCTGATCCCCATGAGAAAGGAGGGAAAATACCCCGGGAGTGGTGGATTTTGGATCCTCTTCCTGCTAAGGGGTTACAAGGGTCCGCAGAGGAGCACCCTGGGCTGGGTGTTCACAGGAAGCATAGGGTAGAGCAGGGGCACGTAGGGGAACGTGTCCCTACTGCAGCAGCTGGTGAAACAAAGGTGCCACCTCCCCCTGCACATTGCAGCAGGAAGGTGGCTGTGCTGACAGGTAATGTGGGAGAGCAGTTCCAAAATGCAGTCTGTAATGGAGTTAAAATTGGCCTCTAGTGACAAATCTCCATGGACTTGACCTCTTTCTTAGACTAGAGTAATGTTTGTGGTATGGCATACGGGCTGTCTTTGTGTGTGTTTCCATCCTTTCCGAAGGCTGCCGGTTCTGAGGGGTAAGAGTGAGTTTATTCCAGCTCTTAGAAAACTGGTGGCTGAATGAGGTCTCTGTGCAAGTTTCAAAAAACCTTTGTCTGGGTTCAAAAAGTGGGTTATTCTCAAAGCCCGGCTGTTTCTTTCGGAGAATCTCTTTTTTTGTCTGCGTCTTTCAGCATTCCCTAGTCCCATGGTGATTCTGAATGCAAATGAGAGTCACTTTGGAAAATTATTTGGGTAACACAGCGTTGCTGGCCAGTTGAGGATGACTCCAGTCCTTCAACAATGGCTGGTCACAGTCTTCTGTAAGCGCATCCTGAAGGGACACAGCAATATAATTGAGGCAGAAAAGTGAGTTCAGAGTAATTAAATAAAAAAGAAATAGATATTTGCCTAAATAAATACACTTCCATGGAAAGAGAAGGGGGACAGCGTGTTTTGCACTGACCTCAGTGTCACGCAGTGTTGTGGTATCACCTGTACTGGTTGTGTTTCCAAAATACCTGTTTCCTTTAATACGTGCAGCCACACCTGGGGAAGAAGGAGGATTGTAAAATAGCTTTTTGTCATTGGACAAACTGCTTTGTTATATTTTTAATCCCCTTATAATTGGGGTTTTAGTGCGAGACCAGCCCAAAGCTGGGGGTGAGCGTTGCAGCAGCTTCGCAGCTCTCAGCGGTGCAGATGGTCCCCACTGCCTCTCCTGTGTCTCTGGAAATTCACATAATGGAGTTTAGTGGAGAATTGGATATAAAAATAGATGTTTTGGTAGCGCTAATAGGGAAAGCTGTTAATAAATGCAGCTGGGAGCACGCTCCAAAGTTCTTAACTTCCAGTGTACATAATGCCTGGCTCTTGGTCGTGAGAACTATTTCTTGCTAAGTGTAGAGTTCCAAAAATCCTCTCAGTTAATTAGCCCGTGTCCTGCTGATGAACTTGGCACAAGTGGGAGCCTTGTCCTCTGCGCCTTGAGACACCACCTTAGAGCTCAGTTTTCATGGCTGATGGCCTCCAAGCCCTGCCTTGACTGAGTTTGTGGCCATGTGGTGGTGCCTGACAGCTCCCTTGAGCAGGACTCGCTCTGCCGTACGGGAGGCACGGCAGTGATCCGTCATGTCACCACAACACGAGCTGCAAAGAGAGCAGGTTCTCTTGCCTTGGCAGCCGGGAGACTGGCTGTTGTTATTTGGGCATCACATCTGGAAGCTGGACAGTTACTGAGGCCATACAGGCGGGTAGGAGTCTGCTGGAGACACAGAATATCTCAATTTTTATTTATTTGTGTGTGTGTGAGAACTGTGACTGGTGAGGTCAGTTTATAGCAGTTTCCTGGAGCAGGACTGCCTTCCTACATCCTTAATCAATCCCTGATTTTACACAGATTGAGGATTGTGTGCCCGTGCTTTAGAGAAAGAAGCTACTTTGTACCTTCAGTGACTTTCTTGTCTTCCTACATCCTTAATTTTCCGTTCTGCAACCTTGAATGCTATTTGGAATGGTGCAACTAATAATCTAGGAATTTATAGCCAGCATACTCCTTTAATCTGTAGTGTTCCTGTTCCTTTTCTCTGGGCATTGTAAGGCTCAGGTTTCACACCAATGTCAGAGATGTGATCTGTCAGAGAATCCTCTCGGATTCATCCCTACTGCCAGGGACACAGACAGCTCTGCCTGGCCCAGGGGTGTTCCTTCTGCCTACTGAATCAGGCAGTTTGCATCAGCCAGCTCTCTCTGCCATGGCAATGATGGCTTGATCCATAGGGATTGCAAAGAGGCTGGCTCAGCATCCTGCAGGAGCCGCCGGGGCCCTGACTCAAACCACTCCGATGAGAAACAGCTTCAGTACTGGCCCACGGATTTGGGGTTTGCTCTTTGTCATGCTTTTTGCTTTGGGCTTGTTTGGCATTTTATAAGGATAATGAAGGAAGAGGAGGTGTATTCCCTTTCATTGTGTTTGTTTTGGCAGAGCACTGCTCCTGAGGGAGCAGCGCAGAGAAGGGATTTGCCTTCATTTGTCTTATTTTAGGAGGTGTTGGCTGCAGTTAATGCCCTGGGCCTTTGCAGCTGGAGAGACAAGCAGTGGCATTTTGGGACAATTTATTCTTCTCTTCTGTATTGCAGTTAATAGATGAGAATCTAGGCTTCCTGCCCTCTCCTGGGCTCCCAGCTCACTGTTGCCAGATGCATCCGTGGTGCTGGAGCTATGTCCATAAAACCAGGACCTCTCATGGCTGGAGAATTCCTCCAGCTCCTGAATGTCAAGTTGTTGGATCAAGTTTTTCACTAGCACCACATTCATAGAATCCCAGGATCTCAGAACGGATTGGGATCTTAAATATCATCCCATCCCACCCCATGCCATGGGCAGGGCCACGTTCCACTAGACCAGGTTGCTCCAACCCCTGTCCAACCTGGTCATGGACACTTCCAGGAACAGGGCAGCCACATCTTAATAATTTAAAATGTTTTAGAACTCTTTTTTTCAGCTTATGTGTGAAGGAAAGTGACTGAAAAGAGTCAGGTAGATGCTTTATCGGCCGCTCTGGTGCCGTAGTGCCAGCAGACCATAGGAGGCTGGGGAGCTTCCTACTGCTGTTCCCACTCCAGTCCCTCCTCCTGTGAGAAATCCTTTGGCTGTGCTCTGTTAGAATGTCCTTGGCAGCTCCGAGTGGCTGAACCACCAGGACTCCTTCAGTGCTCAACATGTAAAATAAAGGGGACATGAAAGGAAATCTGTTTTCCCAGGGACCTGCTATTCCTGAGCTGATGCAACAGCGTATAGAAAGGGAATGTATGTTGATATAAGGGGAGTTTCCTGACCTGGCGTTATCTCTGCTTCCAGAGGCTTGGATGTGGGACGAGCCTGGCTCTGAATGAATACGGTCACTCAGAGGGAGGCACAAAACCCTTCTTATTTGTTGTGGTGTAGACACTGTGTATTCAACCCGGTGTTTCCATGTCAACGGGGGATCTGTGCCAAAGCCAGCCCTGAAGTTAAAAAAGAAATTGGCCTTTTTTAGAGAAACCCTCCTGCCTTTCCTGGGGACCGATGGACAGGGAAGCGCTGGCTGGATCCTATTCTTGGGAATGCAGTCCTGTGATTGATAGTGGGAGTGATTCTCTGCTTTTCCTGTTGGAACAGCTCATCTCCACAGTTGCAAGCAGACATTCCCAATTTTGAGGTCTGTCAGCCTGGGTGACGTGCTTTCGCTCCATGGAGCTCCAGTGAAAATGGCTGTCTTCCAGTACGGTCAATGCCACCCTTCTGGAGGAAAGGAAGAGTTTCTAGAAAGTTTAGTCAACTGCAATTTCATTTACTTTTACAGTTTTTCTTGAGGCAGAGAGCAGTCTTGCCTGTCTGGTTTCTCCCCATATCCACAGTGACCCTCTAAAGCATCCTTGGGTGATGGAGCAGCCTGGGGCCTGGAAGGTACCCCTGGAGGCAGGTGTTCATGGGAAGAGTTGTGGGAAAGTGATCAGGTTATCTTAAACCTATGTGTGAGCAAATAGAGAAAAACAGAGAGGCAGGTTCAGGTTCCAGGGGGAATTAACCTTCATTAAGTGCTACTTAGGAGTGTGTACTTAGGAGCTGCTTCCATTTCCGATCGATCCGAAGTGGCGTTGATGATCCCAGTGCTACAGTACATTTGAGGAAATTGCTGTGCCTTTTTGCAAGTATGGTGCTGGAGACCTGTGGCTTTTAACATAACATTAGTGGTTGGGTTGGAATGATGTCCAGTTTGGCAGGGGAAACTGAAGCTCCCTCCTCCCTCCCTTGTTCCTGGATGCTGCTGAGGAGTCAAATCTTTCCAAAGCTTCTTTGGGGAATGGTTCAGAATGGATTTTAAGTGCTGACTTCACTGATCACCTGTCTGATAAATGATTTAAGAAAGTGGCAAGTGGTGCTGCAAAACTCATTTGGAGATTAAAAAAAACCACTGTAATGGCAGCTCTTCAAAATTAGTGATGGTGGTTTGCTGTGCTGGGCAGGGGGGAAGGGGCTGAAACCTTTGGCCTCAGGAGCTGGGTGGCCACAGGAGACCCTGCAGGTCAGTTCTGGCTCAGAGAATCACCTGGGTTTGGGCCAGGTGTCCAAACCAGCCCTGGTGTTGCTGAATGAGCCTTGTTCAGCAACATGGCCAACCTGGTGAGGTAAATTAAATGTTTGTTGTGGATTTGCCATCTTCCCTTTATTTTTTTACCACCACTATGCTCCCAAACACTGTGGAAGAACTGGTAACACTTTTCCAGACTTCCTCCACAGTGCTCCTTGATGCTTATTTACTATTTCTTTGGGTGGTAATCCTCATTGAAGCATGCAGCAGTAGGATAGTTCCAGCAGTTTTCTTCCTGTTTAATCAATTCATGTATTTTCCCGAGACTTTTTCCATTTTCTCCTTCCTTGAGTTGCCTGACACAGCTCATTAGGGATTCACAGCCCAGTTCAGTGCCCCCCTCTTGCTGGTGCTGCTGGCAGTACATCCTCCCTCTCCATTCACCCTTCGCCAGGCACACACAGAGCATCTCCAGAGATCACCCAGGGAGAGGGGGCAGATGGGGAACCAGCTGAGGGCAGGCTTTTCAGAAGCCTTCAACTCCAAATTAATTCTGCCGCTGCTGAAATTCAGACAAAGGCGTCTCGCAGAGGCTGAGTTTTAGAGCCCAGGGGCTGCTGCTGCAGTGTTTTCCCATTCCCTGTTGATGACATTTCTCCATGGCTGGATCCAGACCGAGGAGAGGGTGCAGATTGCAGAGCCCATGAGTGTGCGCAGTTATGGCACAGAGAGGCAGAGATGAGAAGAACGTGCCCAACGCAACTTAATTTTCTTTTCCTTCCTCTTTCACTGCTGCAGCTGAAGAATAAGTTCATGAAGAAGTTGCCTCGTGACGCTGAGGCCTCCAACGTGCTGGTCGGGGAGGTGGATTTCCTGGAGGGCCCCTTCATTGCCTTCGTGAGGCTGCAGCAGGCCGTCATGCTCGGAGCTCTGACTGAGGTCCCTGTTCCCACACGGTAAGGAAACCCAGCCCCCAGGCAGGGCATCAGACAGAGAACCTGCATTTCCACCTGGGAAAGTGAAAACAGCAGGCCAGAAGATGTTCTCCACTGCTTCCCATCCCACGACGTGCAGAACCGTCAGGATTGGTGGTGTAAAGTCACAAAACTCACTGAAGCTGCTTCATCATTTTCAGGTCCTGAGTGTGGTTATGAGTAAACCATCATGGACATTCACTGACTTAACAACTCAGCAGTAAAGGGCACTTTGACACTTTGTCAGTGTCAAATTTAACTCCTGGGGCTTTTTTCCTGCCCCTTCTGTAGAGATCCCAGATTCCCTCTGCACGTTTTTGCTGTACATATTGTTCCTCTTCAGCTCAGATCAAATGAAAGATTCAGTTCTGGCCCTCCTGAGGCCAAAAAAAAAAAACTAACAAAAACAGGTGAACTGGGACATACAATTCTGTTGGAGCTTGTTGCTTTGTAATGCATAATGGCTCAAGGAAAAATGTCAGAGAAATATTTTATTTGTTGTGACTCATGTTGCAAATTAAGCTCAGTCTCACAAATAGCAATATATCTTGTGTTCTTTAATATTTGAAGTCACTGCTTGAATATGCCTGGCTGTCTAAGCTGCGCTGTGTGAATTCATAGCGATATCACAGCCCTTGGATGGAATGGAAGTTAGCTGGCCGTTGGAATCTTTGCCTCTTTCTGTGTACCAAAGGGAAAAGAGGATCTATCTTTGCTCTTTAATGGTAGTAGCAGTGTTTGTGGAGTTTGATCAAGTGGCTTCTTTCAGCCACATCCACAACTGTCTGCACACACTGGGTATTCAGGTAGGAGTGTGGGGACCCAGATGTGGCTTCATTTTGTAGCAAGTTATTCATTCCTCAACATTCCTGGGCTCTGTGTGCTTCAATGTTTCAGCCTCCAACTCTAATCCCACTGACCAATTTTTAACGTATCTCGAAGTTCTTTTCAGCAGTTGTAAGATTAGGTATTGTTTGCTGTGGTGGTGGGAGCCAGGAAGTTAGATCCAGGATTGCTGGACAGCCTCATTACTCAGTAGCAATAATCAAGGCAGTATGTCTTTCCATGCCAGCATTTTTCCCAGGAAATAGTATTATCCATTTGCTGTTCTCCAAAGCAAATACTGGCCCTAATCAAAGCAGGAAGGCTCATTAGGTGGCTGTCATGAGTGATGAAGAGCCATTTGCGATGGCTGCATCCTAGGAAATTGAATCAAGGAAATCCCCTCAGGGCCGCGAGGAGCTGTGCTGGAACATCTGCGGTGCCGCCGGCATTGCTGCCGTGGGCCTGCACTTAGAGCCCACAGACTCCACAGGAGGCTGGAGCTGGAGCCTCTGCCATGCCCAGCCTCCTGTCCTGTGGGGCTTCTCTCTCTCTTCTGTTAAATTGTTGATTCCCTGGTAAAACTGCGGGTGCCACACAGTCTGAGCTGGGCACTGCGCAGCATCCCGGGGTTTCTAACGCCGTGGGAGCCGACGTTTGGGTGCTGTGGCCTTCAGGACTGGCATGGGCCAGGTCTGGCAGTGTGACCTGTGTCTGCCTCTCTCGTTGGTTTTATGCAGGGCAGGAGGGGGTTAAACATGCAGCTTTTGGCTCAGGGCTGATCCAGCCCCTCTGTCTGGGGTGCTGTGTTAGGTGAACATTCCTGCTCTTAAGCAACTGCAGATAGAGAAGCAAGGAATGGTTTGGGTTGGAAGGGAAGGGAACCCAAAGACCCTCTCGTTCCAGCCCCCTGCCATGGGTAGGGACACCTTCCACCATCCCAGGTCGCTCCAGGCCCTGTCCAACCTGGCCTTGGACACTACCAGGGATGGGGCAGCCACAGCTTCTCTGGGCAACCTGTGCAAGGGCCTCACCTCCCTCACAGGGACGAATTTCTTCCAATGTAACCCTGCCCTCTGTCAGTGGGAAGCCATTCCCTCTTCTCCTGTCACTCCAGGTCTTTGCCCAGAGTCCCTCCCCAGCTCTCCTGAAGCCCCTTTATGCACTGGAAGGGGCTCTGAGGTCTCCCTGGAGCTCCCTTCTCCAGGCTGAACATCCCCAGCTCTCCCACCCTGGCTCAGAGCACAGGGGCTGGTAATAGAGAAATCAGGGATATGCAGTTGGATTAGAGATATCCCAGCCTTTCCTGAGTTTTCTTTTTACTGCTCAGATTGAAGAAAAAACCTGTAAGGCCTTTGGTTTTCTTGTGTCTAATTTAATCCCACAGTACTTGGGACTCCTCATTTGGGGAAGCCCTGAGCTGGCAACATGGCTTGGGAATGGCTTTGTATTTTCATCAGAGCAGTGCACTATCGTGTGTTCAAGGCTGCTGTTTAATGCAATGAAGATGGGGAGAAAGATGAGGAATGAGCCAGCAGAAGATGTTTTTTGGAGATAAGCTGCACAGACTTGCACAGTCTGGGGTGCAAAGCTGGGAAAGGCTGGTGTCTGCAGGTCTCAAATGAAGTGGAGTAACTTGCCCAAAGGTCACTTGGGAAGTGAGGGGCTGATCCAGGAGTCTGGTTCTCCCTGGCCTCCCGACTGAGGCTTTTCACTGCAAAGGCACTTTTCCTCCAGGACTTGGCTGAGATTCCTTTGTTCAGGTGCCTTTAACCCTTACAGAGTTGCTGTTCCAGCTGTTCTAGCAATGCATTGAGAGAAACATTGGATTTTGTTACTACTTCTGAGAGACTTTGAGCTTGGTGGAACCTCACATTCCCTGCCTTGGAGCATTATTAGCAATGTTAAGTATCAGAAGTGGGCATTGGATAACTCAGCAGCTGAACATTGCAGCAGGGAGGAGTTCTGGAGTGGCCTTCAGCAGAGGAGGAGGAGGAGTATGGCACAGCTAGGAGTGAGGGCTTTTGTAGGTGGAAATGTTCATAACTAAATGATAATGAATCTATGCAGACGTAATCTAGTTCAGGCCACTAAAATGCATTAATGTTTTTGTGTTTGTAATGTTTGGCCCATGAAAAGATCTTGTTCTACCCTCTGAAGGCAGTTCTGAGCTGAATTAGGACAAAGAATTTGGAAAATGCCACAGACTCCTTGTTTTCAAGAGGGTTTTCGTAGTGCCAGGAGCATTCAGGTGCTGCTGCTCTGGGCTGGAAAAGAGCTAGCTGGTGGGATTATTGCAGAAGAGGGTTATGAGAGTGCCTGGTTCTCCTGGAAAACCAGGAGAATGCCAAGCAGCAACTCCTGAAGTTACGAACCTCTTTTTTTTAATATATATGTATTAATTTGTTTGGCTAATTTGCATTCTTGAGTTTGGAAAGAGTTGGCTGAGGAACAGTTTTTCTTGAATGTTGTTTTATAAGAACTGGTAAAGCAGGGAAAGTTCCAGGAGGTGGGAGGAGAGCAGAGGACATGACCTGGGCGTGTTTGGCTTACTCACCTCCCTGTGAACCTCAAGTAAAACACTCAAATGCCTCGTGAAGAACTCGATGAAGAAGTGTTATGTAGTAATGCCAAGCAATATGTATTTATGGATCCTGTCCTACTAACTTGCTGCCTTTTTTCTTTTAGGACTCTAGATTTTTTTAAACAGAAAGTGCTTGTTTGGATGTAATACTTCTCATAAGCCATTTAACTTAGTACCTCATCGTGTTTGAGTTAGGGAGATAAAATAATATTTAATCCAATCCTTGGAAGGGGAGAGGTGCTTCTGGTGAGGTTATTTCATCTGTATGTTTGCACTGACAAAGGTTTCATATCATGGTGTTTTTTAAGCTCTTCAGCAGTGACTTGGGTGTAGTTGCTGCCCAGAGAGATTGTGTGAAAAATGAAGTGTCCAAGGCCAGGTTGGACAGGGCTTGGAAGAAGCTGGCTTGTGGAAGGTCTCCCTGCCCATGGCAGGGGACTGGAACTAGATGGCCTTTAGGGTCCTTTCCAACCCAGACTGTTCTGTGATTCCATGAAACAAGTCCCCATGGAGGTGGACAGGCTTTCGTGGTGCACAGGGCGTGATGGGCCTCTGCTCCCAAGTCAGCTTGAGGCCACTGGCAGCCTCTGGATCTCTGACAAGGACACGATATTTAAAGTCAGATGTCTGTCTAGATGTTGTATAAGTGATCAGCAGTTCGTTTTGCCATCCTGAATGGGAACAATCTCTTGCTTTTATCAGATTTCTCTTCATTCTGCTGGGACCAAAGGGCAAAGCCAAGTCCTATCATGAGATCGGCCGAGCCATTGCCACGCTGATGTCGGATGAGGTAGGTGTCTTGGCATCTCCCGTGGGAAATAGCTTCTCCCAAGTAACAATGTCCTTCCCTCCAGCCTGGTCAACAGTAAGGAGCATTCACATAAACCTGAAATACCCACGTTACCTCCTAATTCCATCTGTTGACATAATTATTGCCTCTGGCTTCGTGTTTTTAAAAAGTGTGGCTCTAGGAGGGGTCTGTCCACCATGTGTATTTTCCTGCTAGCCATCACCCTTTCATATCAACCGTGAATTAATGGTTGGATTTATTCTGTCGTGGTCTGCACCTTGTGTCCCATTCTACCCTCCCAGTATCCCGCAGCCAGGGAGATCCAGGTAATCCTCACAGGACTGTTTCCCCAGGCCCTGGCGCTGTGTCCCGAGCACCGGCAGTGTTGATGTGTTATCCGGGAGCAGCTGGCCACTCCTCACTGCCGTGGCTGGGCTTTCAGGATTCATTTACAGCTCCTTTCTCCCAGAGTCCCAGGGGCTCTGCGCGCCGGGGCTCATTCACATTAGCTTTGTTTCTTGGCATTGCTTTGCTCTCCTACTGTTCTTTAATTACAGCTCGGCTGCTCCCAGCTCTCCTGCTTTCTGGCACTCAGTGGTCTGCTTTCCGTAGCCCCAAAGTCTCTTCCTGCCACCAGCTGATCTGCTACATGCACTGATCCACCTCTTCTCCACTCAGTCCTGAAGATTCCTATAAAATACAGCATTAATGCTTTTTCCCCCCCTTCTCTCATTTGTTCTTCATGATTAATACCAGGCCTTTCACTAAAACTAGCTTATGTCGTTATTTTTGAGTGACTTTCGTCATCAATTCTGTGTCACGGGGTTGAAGATTAATCAGATCTTTGGTTTGACAGACTGAAGTAGGCGACTTTGTCAAAGTGTTTTCTCCAAGTATAATTGAAAGTCCTTATGTAGAGGAAAGCTTTTTTTGCACTAAAGAAATAGATAATTGTTTTACTAACATTTTTAAAGGTTACAAATAGATGTTTTGCTTTAAATTAGTTATACGCCTGCAAGGAAAGAATCTCTGTTGTTATCCAGCCAAAGGAAGGGGCTTTCTGAGGGTCACACCTCCTTGTGCCACATGTCCTGATACTTCTTCAGAGGTTTCTGAGGAGGAATTAAGTTGATTTTGTAGAACCCAGCAGCTGCTTCTGGAGTCAGGGCCACAGAAAATATAAACCTTTTCCACAGGGAGTCTCTTTTCCTTGCAGGTATTCCATGACATTGCCTATAAAGCCAAGGACCGTCAGGACCTGATCGCAGGCATCGATGAATTTCTGGATGAAGTCATCGTGCTCCCCCCTGGGGAATGGGATCCAGCCATTAGGATAGAGCCCCCCAAGTCTCTCCCTTCTTCGGATAAGAGGTAATAGCAGGAGGCAGGTGTGGAAAGGGGATGGGAAGAGCCGGTGTTTTGGTTGTGCCAGGTGGATGGAGTGAGCTGCACCTGTCTGTCACTATTTAGAAAGTCCTGGAGATATTTTCAGGTCTTCCTTAGTAGCTGGAGGGAGGATGTTCCTGAAATTCTGTACCTTTTGAGGTGACGTTGTAGGCACACAGGAGCATACCCAGTAGTTATCTGGGGCTCTCTGGGGCTCTCCTTGGCCCTCGTGACGCGCCGTGTCCTTGCCTAGGAAGAACATGTACTCTGGTGGGGAGAACCTGCAGATGAACGGAGACACGCCCCACGACGGGGGGCACGGCGGCGGCGGCCACGGCGACTGCGAGGAGCTGCAGCGGACGGGCAGGTCGGTGGCACCCCCGCGAGGCTTCCCTTGCCAGAGCATTCCCACCCCCGTGGGCTGCTGCACAGGCTGGGGTGTGACCCCACAATGTGTCCTGGGGGCTTTTAGTGCCTGGCGTGAGGCTGGCTGAAGGGTTCTGAACATCCGGCTTCGGCAAATTGCAAAATGTCACGAATTGGATGCTCATTAAATAATAAAGAGCCATTAAAGAGGACAGAAGGGCCAGGTAGGTGCTGGCTGTTGAGAGCCTGTGATGTCAGACAAGCCGTAAGGGACATAAACATGGCAGGTAGAAGCTCCAGTTAATCCATTTGGATTGCTGAAGGGGTGCCTTAGCCAAAAGCAGAGATGTTCCCTTTTCCGGACGTTAGTGTTGCAGTTGAATTGCACAGCTGAAGGCTGTCATGGGATAGAAGTAGAGAAGGTAACAGCACCCCAGGCCCTACTCTCTGCTTTATTACTCTGCTTTGTGCCATGTAAAAGTCCACTGGAGCGGGAATGCAGCTCAGGTGGCCACGAAACAGCAAGCTCAGTGTTTCGAGGTCAGTGCACAGGGCTTCGTGGTGGCTTTGTGCTCTCCCTCCCGCTCTGTATCTTCTTCTAAAGTTCTAGTTCTAGTCTAAATTCTAGGAGAAAAGTCTGAAAGTCTTCACACCACATTGGTGTGTACAAGGCAGTGGAGTGTCCTGATTTGGGGTCAGAAGATGGCATGTGCCTGTCTGCCTCAGTGCAGTCCTGGTATGGGTGAGGAGCTGTGAGCAGGGGAACAAGAGGCTAAACAAACATTTTTCATGCTGGCAGTGTCAGAGCCTCGTGGAGTTTATCAGAGTTAAATACTGTCTTATCTGTGATCATACAAAAAGAGATGTCTGCAAGTGAGTTCTTTTGTTGTCCAAGAGTATTACTTCTAGTTCTTTTGCTGGTTATTAATTTGAAGCATTTTTCCGTGCAGCAGATTGTTTGGCTCGCCCAGGCATGGTGTCTGCTATGTGGAAAAATTCAGGCATGGATTTAGACCAGAGTTAATCTATTTTATTACATCAACTAATATATTTGGGGGAAAAAAACAAAAGATGAGCTTCCTGAAATACAAACTGTCGTGGTCTGTTTCAGCAGAAGCGTGGCTCGTAATCCTGAAATTTGTCTCTTTCCAGCTGCATCACATGTTTGAGATATTATCTTTCCTTTTAACGTTCTCTCTGAGATCCCTGGACTGCCACAGCTGTGATAAGACTGTTTGTAATGTGGTGATCTCACTCCTTTGAGATAATACTTCATTGCTGGCAGTGTCTCTGCTGGCTTAGCGCTGCGACTTCCAGTGTGAAACATCTTGCACGAGTCTCCTCTTGCTTGTCCTTGCAGATTCTGTGGGGGCTTGATCAAAGACATCAAGAGGAAAGCACCGTTCTTCGCCAGCGACTTCTACGACGCTTTAAATATCCAGGCCCTCTCAGCCATCCTCTTCATCTACCTGGCCACTGTCACCAATGCCATCACTTTTGGGGGATTGCTTGGGGATGCTACGGAGAACATGCAGGTGAGCAAGAGCTTTCAGAACCAACAAACAGAGCATTTGCCTTTTGCTGTCCAGTCAGAGCAGTGTTTGGGCACTGGCAAAGCTGGAATTCTTGGTACAATAATGGAGGTGTTCTGTGTTTTCACTGCTTTCTCTGCTGTTGTGGCTGTCCTTTGACAAATCGTACAGCAGTTCCTTAAATGGTGAATAAAAGCAGGCCCAGGAGACAGAGAAGGTCTTTGCTCCTTCTGTAGAGAGAAGTTCCTCTGATCTGCTCTCAGTTGTACCATTTTAGTCCAATTAAGTTTGCTAGGTCTGAATCCTCTGCCTGACTCCTACAATACCTGGGCTTTGGCCTCTCTGGTGAAAAGAAAATCCCAAAATAAATAGGAAAATGGGTAAACCAGGAGATGTGACACCGGAGGGAAATGTCAGGTCTTTAGAAAAATGCATTTTGTCGTAGTGGGAGGTCACATGCTGAGAACCAGCCACATATCCATGGACAGGCTGGATCAATGGCTTAGCTCAGGCTAAAGAGAAGGGGTTCTATAATAACAGTGCTGTAGGTGCTTTGCGTTAGTGCAATAACAGGAAAAGTAGGAGGTTGTATTTAGATTCAGTTCAGCCAGTGCAGTTCAGTCAAATCTCCTAGCAATAGTTAAACTCGTAATGACAATGGCTGAATTATTAATTTATGCAGGTTTAATTAAGTCAAACGTAGGAAATGAGGGCATGTATCTGGACCCCTGCACTCCCCTGTGATGAATTACAGGCTAGAGTAAGATCCAGCAGCCTGTGCAGTGCCCAGCTCTCCTCTCTCCTGTACTAACAGCTTGCCTTTTCTGAGACTCAAGGAAGTCAGGAATGGAGAGGCCTCCAGGACCCACCAGTGAGCAACACTGGACTGTCATGGGGTAGCAGAGCAAAGCCTGTCTGCTCTGCAGGAGATGCAGTCTTTAAATTAGAGGAGGAAGGGGAAATGTTACCTGATTCCAAATCTAGTTCAAATTGAGAATTACTTTATTGTGGCCAAAAGTCTCAAGAACACTTACTGTCAAGTAGCAGAAAAAAACCCCAAGCCACAGTATTTTTGGGGCTTCTGCATCACAGTTCATGTGTCTTGTTTGTCATAAACCGTGATGTGACTGCTGCTGGGGCAGGCCCTGAGCGTGGCCCATCCCTGCTCCCTGTCCTGGGAGCTGCCCCGGCCAGCACTTCCTTCACAGCTCGCTCCTGAGTTTTATGTTTCTGACAAAAGACACTATTCTTAGCTACAGACACATGGAAGAATACAGGGAAAAGAGTTTCCAGATGCTCTGGCCATGAGGGCCCTCTCCATGAGTAGTACAGGAGGAGTGGAGGAGATCAGCCATGTGAAGGCTGTTCCTTGCCCCGGGAGTATTGGGCTCATCCTTACAAGTCCCCCAAAGGCAGTCAGCCTATTGCTTTCCTCGGTGTAAACACTAACTCGTGGCTTTCCAAGGAAGAGAGACACAAAACTGGATTTCAGTTCTTGCAGTACCCCTGATAAGTCGGGAAAGCTGCAGCCCCATCCCTGCAGCATAGGTGGAAGGGAGGATTGGCACGTGCCGTTAATTGCCGGCTGCTCAGCATGTGCGGTTATCCCAAGTAACTCTGGACTGGCTGTGTGGGATCAACACGTTGGTGTGAGCTGCAGGGAGGCAGAGGATGCTCTGCCCTTGGCCCTGGGCACGGGGACATGCAGCACGTGGTCCCAGCAGAAGCACTCGTTCAGAGAGGGCTATCCCGCAGCAGTGACTCCTCTCCCGTGTCTCCGCAGGGCGTGTTGGAGAGCTTCCTGGGCACAGCTGTCACCGGCGCCATATTTTGCCTTTTGGCTGGTCAGCCCCTCACCATTTTGAGCAGCACAGGACCCGTCCTGGTCTTTGAGCGGCTCCTCTTCAATTTCAGCAAGTGAGTATCTGGCAGGAGAGGGCAGAGGGCAGGAATGTCCCACACGAAGGAAAGCCCAGCCAGGGAATGAGCTGCTGGTTGGGGAAGGAGGGGATTTAGTGCACAAAATGAAACGTCTCGTTCCTTGTTGAGATCCAGTGCAATCACATCAGGGATTTTTCTGGCACGCATGTCCCAGGGCGCTGCCCAGTGTGTGGCTGCTTGTCTCTGTGGGGCTTCCTGGAAAAAAAACCTTGGCCACTTCAGTCCTCCATGAGGAATTTGCTCTAGTTACAGTGTGCTGCTTCTCCCAATCACTACTTCCCTGACTCCCATAGGAACAAAGAAATGAATCCCGCTCTTCACTAACAAAATCTCATGGGTCTCAAGGTTGCCAGAAATTTGTCCAGTAGTCATTTGAAATAATCACTATTATTTATGAAAGCAAAAGTGTCTGTGGTAGAAACAGCTCCCAGAATTCTGTGGTGGAGCTTTCCTGCATTTAAAGGCACTTGGTTTTTTTTCCATTTGACTGGTATATAAGGAGGTTCTGCTCCCTCCATGTTGTTGACAGCTGACACTCAGAGCTAAAGGGAACCCATTTTGTTAGGTGTGCTCATTTACCATTCCCACATCTGCAATACCAGGAAGATAACACTGGAATCCCTAAAGGAATCAGCAGTGTCATGGATGATTTTACCCATGGGGCTGGTGATCCTTTGGCTGGTGTCTTGCAAGGAGATTGTTTTAGGTTACACAGAATACATCCCAAATCCCTTGTAGTCCATGTTCTCAGCATGGCAGGTTGTGCAGGACTTGTGTTCCTACATGTAGGGAGGGATGGGGGCTAGAAAAAATGGCTGGAAAATTAGATTATCCCAGGGAGGGAAACGGGAAACTACGGAAGAGTGAGAGTTCCACAGTGGAGCAAGAGGGGGGCACCTTTCTTTTCTTCCTTCATCTGGAATGAATGAATGCAGTCAGGAATGGACACGCTGCACCTGTTGGAGTCTGGCAGGCATGACAAAGCCCAGGTGCAGCACGCAGCAGGAAAAAAGCAAGATGAAAAACCACTTTGTACTGTTTTGAGAGGGAGAAGGTGGTTATTTTTAACCTGAGGAGGAGGTGGTTGTTGTAAAAGCCATTGTCCTAACAACCTGCCAGAGCAGAAAGGCAGGAGTTTTCAATGGAGGCCTTTCTTACAAGGAAATTGGAACTAAGTACTTTGATTTTTCAGTAATGCATTTGTGGTTGTTCATATTCACAACACGCTGTTCCCTGCTAGAAGCAAAATTAGAAAAACTTCCCATCTCCTGACTCATTTAAAGTGTGACTCTGTGTGTGTGTCTGAAGAGATCCCTAAAAATGCCTTGCAGACCCAGCCATGCGTCTGGCCTTGGGTGCTCCGTGGTACCTGCACCAGGGACCAATCCTGCAGGGCACAGTGCTTTTCCACCTGCTCTGTCAGCTTCAGAAGCGCTGCAGGAACTGGAGGGGTAAAAGCCAAAAGAATATAGTTTAAAATTTTTCGAGTTCTTCAGTGGTGTGGAGTCAGTGTACTTGGGTTTCTGCCAGCTGCCTTCAGATGGATGGGAGCTCCTGCCCCCTCAGGCACTGACTCCGGATATTTCAGAGATGTCACTGGGGTTGTGTATTTTTATTTTTTCCTTCTCTTTTTCTAAATCACTTTGTTTCTTACTTGCTCCTTGCCCTCTTCCAGGTCAGGGCTTCTGGCTTCCAGAGAATTACAGCTGGCTGAGCCTGCCAATCCCACCACCTCTCGCTTCCTTCTCCAGAACAGGCAATGGCCTTCCTGGCAGGTCCTTGTCTGCTCCAGTGTTCCCTTTTGGCACTTTTTCACTCCTAAAAGCCCCTCTTTGGACTCTGCACCAGCACAGGACCTCAGCCTCAAGCAGTAAACAAGGGGCCATCATTCCCAGGAGGGAATGATGCAGTTGGGTGCGTGGTTCTCCACACTCTGCCATTCCCAGCACCAGGGTTTGTCACAGAATCACAGCATATCCCAGATTGGAAAGGACCCATAAGGCTCAGCAAGTCCAACTCTCTGCACCTGGCAGGACTACCTAAAACTAAACCATATGAGTAAGAGCACTGTCCAGAATGTCCTTGAACTCTGTCAGGTTAGGTGCCGTGAGACTGTTCCAGTGCCCAACCACACTCTGGCAGAAGATCTTTCCTTTATATCCAATCTCAACTTCCCCTGATTCATCTTCATTCCATGTAACATCTGCTTTGTACTTCCTTTTCTTATCTAACCCAATGTTTTCCTTTCTTGCCACTCTTGTGTTGTTGCAGGGACAATGATTTTGACTACCTGGAGTTCCGCCTCTGGATCGGCCTCTGGTCAGCCTTCCAGTGTCTCATTCTTGTGGCCACTGACGCCAGCTTTCTGGTCAAGTACTTCACTCGCTTCACTGAAGAAGGATTTTCCTCCCTGATCAGCTTCATCTTCATTTATGATGCTTTCAAGAAGATGATCAAGCTGGCAGATCATTATCCCATCAACTCCCAGTTCAAGGTGGACTATATCACGCATTACTCTTGTGCCTGTAAACCACTAGATCCAGGTAAGGGAGTGTTCATTACCTCCCCAGTTTGTAGGCAGGAGGTGGCCTTTGCTCTCCTTTTCCTTTGTGCTGCAGCCCAAGGGAAGCTGCAGATAAAAAAAGCCCAGATAATAGGTAGGTTATTCCTTCTCTATCGGTTGCCTTCAGATACCCTATCTTAGTCTCTGGAAGCTGAGAGGTAAATTTCACCCTACATCCCAACTGGAATGTCAGTATAGCTAGCCTTTCTGGGACTCGTCCAGTGAGCATCATGACCACTGGAGAAGCTGTTAGTGCACTCATGTCTCCTTGCATCCCCATGGCTGTCAGTTCCAAATGGCATTCCTGCCAGGAATTCCACAAAGGAGCAGAAGTGGTGGCCAGGTCACTGCTATGCAGCTCAGGCCGCTGCCATGGAGCTCAGGTCACTCTCGTTTCAGGAGCTGGGTTTATTCAGGGCATTACCCAAACAGGGGTGGTTCCCACCTCCTGGTTGCATGGATGAGAGGGAAAGCACAAACAATTCCTTGCTAAGCAGAAGGGAAGTGTATCCACAGGGCAGCCTATCTCCGGAGCATGGGCTGCGTGGCAGATAGAGCCAGTGTACCTATGGCTCTGGGAACAAAGGGTTAGAAAACCCAAATCCTGGCTGTACCATTAGGGGGGTGGGGACCACTCCTAGGATCCCACAAACAATGGGGAGTGAGTAAGAAGCTTGGTCTGTGCCCAAAGTAAACTGCAGGTTATCTCGGCACACCTGCCCAACAGGAAAAGCTGCTGGCTGCTCCTCACAGGTGTTGGGAGCTGGTTCCCTGAGAGCTGGGTGCCTGCCTTCCCTGTTAAACACAGGATCTTGGCGAGCATGTGGATGCTGGTCTGGTTCTGCCTCCACTGGAATGGCAGAGTGCTTTCCTTTTTGAAACTAGGACGATGGGAATGGTCAGTGCCAAATTGGAAGTCTCCACTTCCCATTGAAACACTTGTGGCTCTCCAGACATCCGAGTGAAAAAAGTTTATTTATGTAAAACCTCAGTAAGCCGTGAGGACAGGGGCCTCGAGCCCATTTGCAGGAAGGATTGCATTTCTAAATGGAATTTCAAAGCCATGATTCCTAATGCTGCAGAAGCCACAGGAAATGCTGCCCCTTCTTTCAAAGAAATTATCCCCATCCTGTTGATTTCGATTGCTTGCTGTCTTTTTTCTTTCTTTTAATTCAAAGCTGTGTTTATGCTGGACACTGAAATGCATTTTGCTTTTCTGGATATCTTTGGCATTGTGCTCGCATTTGAGATTAATCATTAGCAGTGTTCTGTGGGTATTTAATTTAATCCAGAAATCATTAGAAAAATATTGGAAAGCAATGAAATACTATATTGTCTGTCTGTTTTTTTGTTTTGTTTTGTTGGGGTTTTTTTGTTTGTTTTTTGGGGGTTTTTTTTGTTTGGTTTGTTTTGGTGTTTTTGGGTTTTTTTGTGGCTTTTTTGTTTTGTTTTGTTTTTTTGTTTTGTTTTGGTTTTTTTACCATGAACTCCAAATACAATCCCAGTTGGGTTTGGGTTATGTTTCACTTAACCTTTTCTTTTTCTGTTTTGTGGGTGATTGGTGATTGAGGCTTTTGAGTCTCCCTGAAACACTTGTGAGTCACTTTATTCTAGCAAAGAGGTGGCAAACAGCTTGACAGAGTCAAGAAATTGTTTAATAATTGGAATCTGCTCTCCTTCCCAACTGTTTCCTGCATCCTGCTCACCATATTCCCTTTTTTCTTTTTTCTTGCAGTTAATAGCTCATTACTTAACAGGACAATGGTGCT
The DNA here is from genome assembly GCA_013397845.1 of Melanocharis versteri. Taxonomy (NCBI): domain Eukaryota; kingdom Metazoa; phylum Chordata; class Aves; order Passeriformes; family Melanocharitidae; genus Melanocharis; species Melanocharis versteri. Next base: position 21,751 of record VZTG01004486.1, on the reverse strand, counting down.
GTCAGACTATGAGCTGGTCTCTCCCTCCTCCGAGCTGGTGAGTTCCCCTTGGGAAGGCAGGGGTCACGTGGACTGCAGAGTCTCACGGTGCCACTCTGCTGGCAAGCTCTGGATAATGAGGAGAAAGAAGTGGAGCTTGATGGCTCACATCTGTGTGTGGGGGAAAGGAAGTTGAGACACAGAGTAACAACCCCTTTCAGTCAGGCACCAGCAGGAAAATGGTCTCACCCAAACAGTTCCATGATTCCATGATTTTTAGCCACTGCGTGATGCCTCCCTGCTCCTCTCAGATACTCTGTCACCATTCCTGTCCCAACACAGGCAGAGTGTACACAGCCTTATGGAAACATTCCCTTTTTTTCTGCAGGACAACACCACCATTGACTGGGCAGCTCTGACAGCCAAGGAGTGCTTGAAGTATGGGGGACAACTTGAGGGCAACAACTGTGACTACGTCCCTGACATCACCCTCATGTCTTTCATCCTCTTCTTTGGCACTTACACCTGCTCCATGGCCCTGAAGAAATTCAAGACTAGTCGCTACTTTCCCACCACTGTAAGTCTTTCCACCAGTCTTTCTGAGGGCATAGGTCAACCTTCCTTTTGGAGTTACTGTCCTACACACAGGGAGGGATGCTCTGCAGGGAAGCCAAGTTGCGCTGGTTGGGGTAAAAGTGCAACTAGCTGTTGGATCTGGTTATCAGAGGAATGCCTGGGATTGCTCCCAGTGGTTCTGGAGGGCACAGGTAAGGCAGCAGAAGAGCCAAGGGGAGCCATAACCTGTTTGGGTAATGTGGCAGGGATTGTAAAGGTGCTGAAGGCCACCCTTCCAAGCTTACAGGCACATCTGTCTCAGGTGCATCTGCTTGTTTTGTCCCCTGCTGAGGCTCCCAGGCCAGGCGTGCGAGCCAGCACTTCCTGTGTGTGCCAAAGCCATTTCTCTCTGAGACTGCCCCGTTTCTGGCATTCCGACACACAGGGATTTATCCTGCATGGATGTTTACTGTTCCACTGCATTACAATTGAACCTCTCTTATTTTTAATAAAAAGGAAAGAAATTCCATCTGGGCTGGAATGCAGCTCAATTTATCTGTAACTATGTGAGCCCAGGAAACCTGGAAGGAACAACAGCTCTGGAAAGCTCACACAGTTCCAGGCTAGCACAGTGGCTCCTGTCTGGTTAAATTCTGGGGTCTAATCCGTGGCAGCTTTAAGTTGTTGTAGTCCAATGACTTCAGGAGGGCTGCAGTCTTAGGAATTTAGCTGAGAAGCCTGGTTTGTTTTCCTGTCTGCTTAGTTTGATTTATTACTTGAACAGCAAACAGCGTAATCTCTGCCAGTCATTCAGAGTATCTCGTTTGTGAAAGTTTGTGTTGTTTTCGTGCTTCCTTTTAGGCTTTCAGAGAGCACGGTAAAGTACCAAGGCATGTGTGGCAAATGACACTGGACATGATGGTGGCATATTTGTGAGAGAAGAAATGATGAGCTTGTCTTGCCAGGGGGTTTCTCATGCAGACACTAAAGCGTGGGTGAAATGATGTTTCGTGGTGCTAACTCCTGTGGTTATGATATCACGTCTCTTTCAGGCCCGGAAGCTCATCAGTGACTTTGCCATTATCCTGTCCATTTTGATTTTCTGTGGAATAGATGCCCTGGTTGGTGTGGACACACCAAAACTAATCGTGCCAAGCGAATTCAAGGTATGTTGTTGTCAGCTTGTTTGCTGGCCCTTGGAGGAGGTTCCTTTTCTCTCGCACCTGCCCTGTATGGAATGAGTTGCCCTCAGAATGGGAATGTAGTCAGTGGTCTGGAAAGGACCGGTTTACTCAGAGGGTTAGGGTCAGGATGCTTTTTGTTAGCATCCTTTTGGTTGGCTGATTTATCTCCCAAATTCTGCCTCCATACTTGGAACCTTTCATTGGTGTTAATGGGAAGGGTGAAATTGTGACAGATCTGAAGTGTCTCCCTGGAGCTCCATTGCTGGAAGCAAGTCTGGCTTTGGGATGCCATCACCCCTGTAGTGTGCCTCTAACACAAGCTTTCTTTTCCTTGCCCTTCGAAGCCAACCAGTCCCGAGAGGGGTTGGTTTATCCCACCTTTTGGAGGGAACCCGTGGTGGGTGTACCTGGCAGCAGCCATCCCTGCCCTGCTGGTGACCATCCTCATCTTCATGGACCAGCAGATCACGGCCGTCATCGTCAACAGGAAGGAGCACAAGCTCAAGGTGGGTGTGCCTTGTGCCTGGGGCACATGCAGGGGCTTTTCCTCCTGCCACCTTCCTCCCTCGTGGACATGTGCCTATTCCCTGTCACTGGCTGCTGTTCTGCCACCTTCCTCCCTCGTGGACATGGACCTATTCCCTGTCACTGGCTGCTGTTCTGCCACCTTCCTCCCTCGTGGACATGGACCTATTCCCTGTCACTGGCTGCTGTTTCTAAGCAGGAAAAGTGGCTTTGTGGCCAAAGCTGCACGGTGCTGTCAAATACGAGCAATAAGCTGGAGAGATTCGGGACATACCAAAGGCATAGCCCCAATTGGATGTTATTTAAAGAAGAGCTGACACATAACAGCCTAAGATGTAGTCATGTTTTTAAAAGAAACTTTCCAGACCAGTGCTATGCAGTTTTTCAAGCTTGTAGGGTTTTTTTCCTTTCTCTGCACGGTCAGTTCTATTGAAAAATATTAAATTCCTGTAAAACAAGACTCTCCCTTCCTGCTAACAGGACACGTTTCAAGTGGTCTGACCCATGGGAGTAATGACTCCCTCAAAACACAGGTAATAGTGAGTCACTATTTAGATACCTGCTTCATCAGTTATCAGGAGAACTGTTGGAAATGGGAAAGGAGCTTCTGCTTGGAGAAGAGGAGGATGTTTCAATTCATGTGGTCACTGTAAACATTAGACAAGTCACGTATAACTTACGACCATCCTGAGCCCAGCCTGGAGGAGAGAGTTGAAATACTGAGGAATGGGAAAGGTTTCTTGTGCACAGTGATGGCTCCTGGCTGATGGCTTAAAAAAACCCCTCAGAACATCCCTGTTTGCCACGTGGATCTGGGCAGATAAATTCAATAGTGGGTCCTCATGTTCCTCAGAGATGGCTGATCAGTTTTAGGTCTGTCTCCTGCACCTAACTAATCAGACATAGCATTTTCTTAAACACCGTAAGAAAATATTCACTGTTCTTCCCTCATGAAGAAGAGGCCCCTCGTCTCTGCAGCTTATGAACCACTGAATGTGGTTTTGCTGTCAGCACTGGCTGTACTTTTTTAGTAACAAAGTTATAAACACTCCAGCAAAGTACTGTTTGATATAAAATATATATTCCCTGCTTCCTTTGTTACGGTGTGAGCATGGTATTTTGTGGAATTGAGGGATCATGAGCCCCATCCTGTTGTTCCACACCAAAAAACACTTCTATGCACAAGATCTGCTGTAGGAAAAAGGTGTTTTTTTCTGCTCATCCCTTGCTGAAGTGTTGGCAGGGTGTTGCTGGGTGCCCATCCCGGTGCCACCAGCCAGCCAAGGTAAGCAGCACATGTGTGGGGAAAACAGTGAGGACTATTCAAGAGAAGCTGGATTGCTCTCCCTCCTGGGTCATTCTAGGCCTGGATCATTTGTTTTTTCCAATAAAATCAAATTGAATGGGATTAAAAAAAGGTTAATCTGTTTTAAAATAGCAAACCTTAGGGGTTTGTCTGCTGTTTTTCTGAAGATCCCTTTTCTTGGTGGCTCTTTTGTTTCTTCACTTCTTCTCTTGGCACTTTTGACTGCTGGATTTCCTGTTTTATTTCATTAAAGGATTTTAAAAATAAAGGATCAGAGGTATTTGAAAAGGAGTCAAGAATGAGGGCAGCTTTCTCCTTTGGGTAGAGAATGAAGCTTCAGCTGCTCTTGTTGCACTCCTGAAGGAGCCTGGGGTTGGGTCCTGAGGGAGATGCTTCCTTGTGCTGTTCACGAGATCCGATGTATGTCTGGTGTTTGGCTCTGTTGGCCAGGATGTTGCAGAAGGAAATGCTGCCTGTCTGGTGTGCCTCTGCCCTGCTCTGTAGGCATTTGGAATAATTAAGCTGAAGGTTGTTTGTCTCCCTCCACAGAAAGGTGCTGGATATCATCTGGATTTGTTCTGGGTGGCCATTCTGATGATTGTCTGCTCCTTTATGGGGCTGCCCTGGTACGTGGCTGCTACCGTCATCTCCATTGCTCACATTGACAGCTTGAAGATGGAGACGGAGACTTCAGCCCCTGGAGAGCAGCCCAAGTTTTTGGGAGTGAGGTATGTCCAACCAGGAAGACTTAATTACCTTGTTTGCCTGCAAAATCCTTTTGTACAAAGGATTTTATGCTGCTTTCTTCCTATTTCCAAAGCCAGTTCCTTGGGCAAGCCCCCATGTGACTCCTCCAAAGTTTATTTGGCCACATCAGATACAGTGTTCCTGTGTTAAAGGAAATAAATTTCCTGCAGATTTCTCTCTCCAGGGAAATCAGGCATTCCTCAGCAAATATAATGGTCAAACATACAAACCTGTCATACCTAGTGCAACCAGCTCTACTTAATGAAGCATTTTTGCCTGTGTTTGGTTGCCTTAATTAAGTGGTCTGAAGTGCTTCCGATGGGATTACTCCTGGAAATCGAACTGCTTGTTTAAGCAACTAAATAGAAATTTTATGGCCTGACTTTCAGTGTTCTGAAATATTACTGGCTGAGGTATTTTTGGACGTGGGAAGCCCTGTGGGTGCTGAAGGCACATGTTCAGCACCCCCTGAAGGTCTGAGTGGTTTGTCTGGCTGTTGGAGTGCTCTGGGCAGGGCTCACAATGTGTTACTGATCTCAGCGTGGAGGGCTGATGATTTATTGCCTCTCTGCGTGCTCTGGGTACGGCTGTGCGGGGAGCTGGGAGTGCTGGAGCACGGTTTGTGATGTTTAATGTGTAAACACACTGCCTCTTGCTCAGTTGCAACGCTGTGTTGATCCCCAAACAGTGTAACAAAACAATCTGGGGGGTTTAAAACAGAGGGCTTTAGGATCCAGCCACCTGCCTGATGCTGTTGGCTGAAAAATGTAGCTCCAAAAATGAGTTTTGGGGATTCCTGTTGGTTTTAAGTGTCTGTGGTCCTGACTCAGTGATGTTGTTTCAGGGAGCAGAGAGTCACTGGAGTCATCGTTTTCATCTTGACCGGGGTGTCTGTCTTCATGGCTCCCATCCTAAAGGTAAGGGCTTTTTACAGTTCTTTGAAAGCTTAAATTCAAACCTTTTCCAAGGAAAACCAACATGGTTGTAGTGTGCTGGAATAGTGACCAAGTTCAGGGCTGGGGTTCTTGGGCACTGTGGGTTTTTTCGTTTAAGATTATTTCTCCATGTTTGCATACAGTTAAGTTTCCTTTTCTTTCATGATTCTTTTATACCTCTACTGGGCCTGTGTTTTATGGAAAACATGTTCTGGATAAAGCTCAGAGTATGGAAAACATGTTTCTGGAGGAAGAAGTGCAATTAAATGGCATTTCTTCATCTCCTGAACCCTTTTTTCCCTGTGGATTTAGCCAAGGCTCTGGACAGATGTGCTGCTGATGCACCATTGGATCTAGGTAGGTTGCTATTTTCCAAGACTAGAAATCTGTTGGCATGTAGCCACGGAGAAATGCATCCTTAGTGGATCATCAGATTATAGAAGGAAACTGGAAAACCTGCTTATCCCTGTCTTGTGGAGGACACTGCCTTCTCTGGGGATAGTGATGGAAGTGGTGCCAAGCACGGACCTACTGTCCAACAGGAGATGTCAGCTGCAGGAGCCCTTATCCATGGATCCATAGGCCCATGATATGAGCAGATGTCAGACCAGCAGCACCGTGTGTCATAACTGCAGGACGGAGCAGATGGTGTCTGGAGCAGCATTTCTGCAGGCTGCAGATGAGTTTTTGGAAATGCAGGGGCTCGGAGGCGCAGTGCGACATGAGCCTGAGGGGAGGAGGCAGGCAGGGAGCAGCGGTGCTGCCCCTGGAGAGAGTGGAGACAGTGGCTTTCCAAACCAGTGTGTTCCTGTTCTTCGTTTCTAAGGCTGTGTGTACAGCTCGAGTTTTGGTGTGTTGGGTAACAGTTTCCACCTCCACACAAACAGGCATTTCTGTGGCTTCAATTTAATGCCTGGTTGTGATAATCCTGTTTGTTAGTTGATGTGACCTTTCCCTGCAGGATCCCTCTTCCTCTATTACGCTGGGGTCTGTTACTTCCCCTGTTACTGCTTCAGTCATTAATTATTTGTCTGTGCTTCCCCTAAGACAATGTGTGGGGAAGATCCTCGCTGGAGGACGCCTGAGGATAAGTCAGCACGCTCCTGGCCCACGTGCCAGCGAGAGGGACCTGGCAGGATTTCAGGACCTTTAGCAAATTCCAGTGGCAGGGTCCTGCTGGAGAGAGCTAAACACATTGCAGAACATTTCAGTCTTCTTCTGCCAGCGGCAAATTGAACGCTGACAATCCCAAATTCAATAAACCAGGCAATCCACGAAATAATCCGAGCTTTGTTTTCTGAGGGCTTTGCGGTGGTTGTGCTGGTTTTGGATGTTGCTGGTGTTTCTGCTCAGCCAAGGCAGATCTCCACAGAAACATCCTTGGCCCTGCTAGGAGGGTGACAGGCACTTTCCTATAAATACAGTTTTAATCCTGTTGGCCTGCAGCAGGTTTGCTCGGAGTGCCGAAGCCAGCACCCCCATGGTTAGGGAATACTTTGCCAAGAGAAAGTCTTCCAAACTGACAGCACTGCTTGCTGCTCTGCAGGATAATGTACTGGGGTTTCACCTCGGGATGATCTACACGATTAATCATCATGGAATGGTGAAATAATATTCGGACATTTTTCTTCCTTTTAAAAAAACCCATGGAAATCAATAGAAGGGGAGGGAGGGGAAGAGAGCAGTGAAAATGAGCTAGAAAGCTCAACTCTTGCTTATTGGAGCTCCTATCATGTCTTGTCTCATCCCTCAGATCCAGTGAGGGCTTTGAATCCCGTGGTCACCCACAGCTTTGTGAACCACACGCTGGGTCCCCGTCTCTCCCATGACGGCGCTGGCAGACCCCACGCTGCAGAAAAAACATCTCCCTTTGAATGGGAAATATCAATGTGGCTCACTCGAGGGAGCAAATAAATCTGAGAGAAGGATGAGTTAGCAATTAAGAGGCTCACAGGAGGTGATGGGCAGTGAGACTCAGGAAGGAAGGAAAAATGCAGGCAGGGAGGCTTTGGATAGCATGTGGCCGGGTGCCTTTGGTGCTGATGTGCCCCCAGGGAAACGCCTGCGGAAGCAATGAATGAGGTGGTGGGGAAAATGCTAGAGCACTGGATAGCTGCTGCCGTGTTATTTGCCTCTTTAATGAGCTCAGTGCAGAGGCTGGAAGGGGAGGGTTCCCAGCATGGGATTGCTGGGAACAGTGGGCGCCGTGGCCTGGCTGCGGCTGCCGTTCAGTGGCAGCCACCTGGCACTGCACGAGGGACTGTCCTTTGGAGCTCATTCCGTCCTCCCTGGGCTCCAATAAATCCCACAGAGGCTGTTACTCAGCTCTTGCCTGTGGTTTGTTCCAAGCATCCCTGTTCCTGTCAGCCAGGCTGGCTGCCCACTTCCGTGTTGATGGACAGAGACTCATTCCAGGGAGCCTGTCTGGTGCTCCCCTGCACCTTCCTCACTCCCGAGGGCAGCTGTGCCCCATGTGGAGGAATGGGCAGCACTTAGCACTTCGAGGGAGCAGAAGGTAGTGTTTGAAAGGACACATCCTCACAACGAAGAAGGGAAGTCACAGTCCTGTTTTGGGAGTAGTTATGGATTAATGTGTGCGAGAGACGGAGCAGGCAGAGATTGGGTTGGCATGACTGCTGTTGTTGAGGTGGGACGCCAAAGAACAGCCTTTCTGCATGGATTTGCTTGGCTTACTGAGCTGGACTGGACATGGAATTGCAGGATTGTTTCAATTGGAAAAGCTCTCTAAGATCACCGAGTCTCACCAGCACTGCCAAAGTCACCACTAAACCAATTCCCCAAGCACTACATTTATCCTGCTTTTAAATTCCTCCAGAGATGATGACTCCAGCACTGCCCTGGAAAGCCTGTGCCAGGGCTTGACAACTCTTTCTATGAAGGTGTTTTTCCTAATATCCCACCTAAGCCTCCTCTGGCATAACTTGAGTCCATTTACTCTTGTTCTGTCACCTGTTATCTGGGAAAATGGGGTGTACCACGAACTACAGGATCATGCTGCCTTTTCTCCTTCTCTGCCTTCTGCTTCCGGTCACACCACGAATCAGAGGTGAAAGGCAGTTTGAAGCTCACTGGAACACGTTTGCCCACCTGTTCCTTAACTTGCTGAGTGACTGGCATCATTCCCTCTGGTTCTTGACAAGATGTCCAAGTCTTGGTGAAGTGGGAGAGCGTGATTGCAGAAATGTCCTTGTGTCTCAAAACACAGAAGAAGGATTTATTGTTTATTCAGCTTTATTTTGCTTTATTATTTCTGTGGCTTCATTGCTCTGTGTTGTCCACTCATGGGTGCAGTTCGAGTTGATGACAGGCTGGGAATGTTGTCCCACCATGTGTTGAGTTGATGACAGGCTGGGAATGTTGTCCCACCATGTGTTGAGTTGATGACAGGCTGGGAATGTTGTCCCACCGTGTGTTAACGGTGCGTGGCGTACGGGGAGGTTTGTTCACCTGGTCTCTCCTGCTCTTCCTCCCGCAGTTCATTCCCATGCCCGTGCTCTACGGTGTCTTCCTCTACATGGGAGTTGCATCCCTCAATGGCGTGCAGGTGAGTCATCAGCCAGCACAGGGCTTCTTCCACAGCCCTCCAGCTTTCTCCTTCTCCTTCACTGCCTCCTCTTCCTTCCCAAGAAAGCCATGGAGAGTGGCAGCTGTTGACAAACTTTGCCACAGCTGGCTGTCCTGAGATGGGAGACCGAGGGAGAGTGGCCAAGCGGGCACTGTCAGTGCTGGGGAGTGCTTTGTGGAGACCTGGTTCCACCTTTGGCAACCAGGATGGGGCTTGGAGCAACCCGGTCTAGTGGAAGGTGTTCCTGCCCATGGCAGGGGAGTGGAACAAGAGGATCCCCTTAGGATTCCCTCCAACCCAAACCATTCCAGGATTCTACAGGCTTCTGCCCCAGCTTGGGCTCACTCCCAGGGTGGTTTGGGTCCTCTGCCCCAGACTGAAGGCAAACAAGGAGGATGATTTATGATGGCAGCGGGGTTATTCCTCAATGCTAACGAGCAGGGCCATTGTTCCCCAGGGAGGGGAAGCCAAGCCCCTCTCTTTGTCGTTGAGGAAATCTTACGTAAGGAGCCATTCTCATGCCCAGCGCCTGTAGCTGGCCCAAGGAGGCTGGAAGTGGTTTTGTTGCTTTCTGGCACCCTGTTAATTGTGGCCTTTCTTTTTCGTGCTGGGTTGTGCCCTAAGGGGAAAGGACTGCTTGTTGTGCGAGCCCCAGAATTCCCTTGGGCATTCTGTAAAACAGCTCCAGCTTCCATTCACCGGTGCAGGATCCGTCTGGTCCAGCAGTGGGCAGCGAGCCCGTGCTCCGGCAGGGGACAACGAGGGGATTGTCCTGCTGGCCCCGGCGCCGGCTCTCCTGTAGGGGATTTCCCTGCTCCCGACCCAGGTGGTGGGGGGGCTGGGATCAAGAGTGTTTTTTACTCAATGAGAAATCCCCGTTTTGGTTCAACTCCAAGTCCATCCGGTCCAGCACAGGGCAAAGGGACACTGCTGGGAAAGCTGCCTGTCTTCCTTGCTCTTCGGTGAGGTGCTCTTCTGTTTGCTGGCAATGCAATGTCTGCCCTCGCCTCTGTTGACCTCTGCTCCTGGTTTATTAGGGGAAAACAAAAACATTGTTCCTAAAGGCTGAATGTCTTTCCTTGGCAGGAGCAGGGAAGGGGAGGACAGCAAAAATGCCCCAGCATGTGATGCTGACCCTGGTTTGGGCATTCATCTTGTTTTCTCTCTTTTTTGTGCATCCTGGGTTTCATTTCAACATCCCTTTATTTTCCTTTCCAGTTCATGGATCGTCTGAAGCTGCTCTTGATGCCTCTAAAACACCAGCCTGACTTTATCTACCTGCGCCACGTCCCGCTGCGCAGGGTCCACCTCTTCACCTTCCTGCAGGTGGTGTGCCTGGCCCTCCTCTGGATCCTCAAATCCACCGTGGCTGCTATCATATTCCCTGTCATGGTAGGTGATGCTGTCCTTCACATCCCTCACTTTCACCACAGCCTGCTCCTTCCCTGCTTGTACACTCCTGTAAATGTGTAAATCCAACCTCTCCCCGTCGAGTCCCTGGCCCAGGGCTCCACTCATGGCACTCACGTAGGACTGCACGGGGTCAGTGTGGCCGTGGCTGCCCTTACATAAATCCTCTGGAGGAAAATGAGCCTGGAAAGTTAATTTTTTGCCAGGAAGGTGTAGTTAGTGGTGACCGTTCTGGCTGCCAAGGTTAGGTTTGCCGTGGTTTCTCCTTGAGCTGCATGAACCAAGGAGAGTGGCAGTTTTCCTCTTTTAGTCCACACTAACTACCAGGTACAAAATGTCTCCCTGGCTTTTAAATAGCACAAATTGACAAAACCAAGAAGGAAGATAAGTGCTAAGAGGGGTGCCAAAGGGAGGGAAAGGGAATGTCTCTTTTGCTTGAACTCAAGTAAAAAGACACTAATGTTGTTTACCATCAATGGGTGATTATTCGTATTATTACTAGAGCTATAGACACAGTTAGGCACTCTGGCTTGGAGATGGGTCAGACTTGTGCAGAGGCAAAGCTTTATGAAACTCCTGAATAAATCTTGGCCCCAGGTCACCTAAATTCAGGTTTATGGACAAGTAAAATCTCAGCTGTGGGGTAGGCAGGAGCTGCAGTGCTTATTTAAGAGAGAGAAGGAGGGTGGGCAGAACCCAGATAAAGAACAAGATGGTGAAATGAGAAAAGAGGATGCAAGTAAAGAAATTATCCAGATGTTGCTGCTGGTACACATGCTCCTGTAAAAGATGTTAAAAATCAGTAATTCCCACTGATGTAGCATTCCATCGCAATTCCTGCTGTGCTGAGGTTGGGAGCTGAATCTAAAATCTCTTTGTCCATATTAGAATCTGAGTGAAACCCAAGCCTGCCAAAGTCTGTTAGAATGGTGCAGGCTCAGGGAAGGCACAGCCACAGCTTTGATGGAGCTGGATATGACGGCAAAAGCTCAATTTTCTGCACTCATGAGCAAAAAAACTACAAACTTCCAGTTTGTGAGGATTCAGCCAATAGCCAGCTCCCTGTTTATTTGGAGGAAAGGCATTTTCAACACAGTAGTTCATAGTGGGATGGTCACGGGTGTCTGCATGGCGTCTTTCCACCGCTGAGTAATTCCTCGCGTCTGTAATCGCGTCTTAAGTTATGCAAGTCAAAGCTTGAGATCTTTTCCTGGGAATTGTTTGTGCTGTGGATCATGATTGCGTGGGACAAAGTTGTCCTTACGGGCAGCCTGTTGGGAATGGGTTGCAGCTTCCAGCCTGTTGATGTACCCGTTGGCAAAGCCTCTGTGGGATCTCAGTGGCCTCTGCTGGGGGTGTCAGACCCAGCGTCCACGTAAGCGCCCATTTCAGACATGTCCCTTCCTTTCTTCCCAGTGCTTTCGTTGCAGTCTTGCACAGAACAAGCTTTTCCTCCAGTTTCCTGCTGCCACAATCCCAGTAAACTTTATTCTGCAGTCTCTGGGGGCATGGATTGGCACTTGTCTGATTTCTTAAGAGCTCAACTGGGCAAGTGATGACAAACAAGTCAAGGTTTTATTACGCAGGCTGTCCCATGAAGCTGCCTCCAAAAGTAAATGAAAGTGCTCATTCTTTTTCTATTTATTATTTAGTAGTACAGGAGTACTGAGTGATTGTGATACTGTTTTGTCTCCAGTGCTTCTGTTTTTTCTGACATGGGGCAGTCACAGCACAACCTTTCAAGCTGACAGAGACGTCCCAGGTGTTCACCGCCTTCTTTGTGTGTTCATTTACAGCCCGAATTCAAGAGTGTGGGCTTAGAAGCAGAACTGAGAGGAATGCAGTGTTCCAAATGAAAGGTAAAATGTGACTGGGAATCCCTCTCTGCCTTTGCAGATCTTGGCCCTGGTGGCAGTCAGAAAAGCCATGGACTACCTCTTTTCCCAGCATGACTTAAGCTTTCTTGACGACGTCATTCCAGAAAAGGACAAGAAGAAGAAAGAGGACGAGAAGAAGAAGAAGAAGAAGAAGGGCAGTATGGACAGTGACAATGATGACGTAAGGAGCTTTCTGCTCTTGTCACATTCCTCCCTCCTAGGTAGCTAACCCCCGGCACATTCCGTGCCCCGCCCGCTGCTGAGGCTGGACATTTTCCAGCCACCTGTGGAGTTGACAGCTCGGTCTTATGCTGCTGTAGCAAATGGGTCCCAAAGAAAACTTAATTCCTACACTGCCTTCCCTTTTCCAGCCTGTGGTGGGTGGTTTGTGCATTGCTAGCAATGAAATCACACTTTCCAAGAGCACCAGGTACCTGCTGAGATGCCATGCCCCTTGCTAGAATGCCTCTCATCACCCTGCCTCCTCCAGCTTCCCTCCTACGCCTTTCTCCCCTTCGTTGTCTCTTACATTTTAGGAGGAGAATGCTTTTCACCAGCAGCTCTGGTCCTTCTGGTTTTCTTTTTTCTTGTTTTATATTTTTATAATGGCTCTTTTGGAAAGCACAAAATAGATGTGATTTGTCATATTGAAGGAAAAACTGCTTTGTGTTGGTAAAACTCATCACCCAAATGTTTCCTGAGCATCCGTGCCCTCTGCAGTACACTCTGGTCCTACCTCAGGTGGCAGCATGCCCTAAATAGTGAGAAGTGACCCGGCTAGACCAGACCCTTGTGCCTTTGACTGCTCTCTTTCCTCCTATACGTATAAAAAGAAGAAATGTAGTCCTGGTGCCTTTAAATGTTCTCCTGCTCAGGTCTAACTCAAATCCTTTAAATTTATATTGAAGTGCTAAACACACTCCGTGGTGACTTCTAACCATGGCATCACTTCTCCTGCTCATGTCCATGAAGAAGAGCCTTTCCTGGGGTGTAGGGAAAGGTGAGGTCACCCGAAGCTGGAAAAGAATCCCGTTTTAGCACAGCAGGAAAAACAGCTGGGAGGATTGGCTTGTAGTTCAGACAGCAAGCTGCCCTGTCCCGTCATTCCTCCAGTTCCCAGGGCGAGGGTTTTCTTTAGCACCTTTGAGCAAAATGAGATTAAAAGAGGCCCTGCTGAGTAATCAGCAAAGGTTTGACTCCGTCCCCTCCTCCTGACTGGTGTGAATCCAGCAGCCTCATATCCCGAGCCATGGCTTCCCTCTCTCCGGTATATTTTAAGATATTTCCTCTCTTCCCAGGCTTTTCCTGAATTCCAGGTACAGTAATTAATCTAATGGGTAAGACATTTTATGCAAAATATTGGTTCTTAACTCTTGCTGGGTTTTTTTTCAGCACTTGCTTTTACCAGCTTCCTGAACATACAGCACGGGACATTACTGCTTGGATTATTTTCACACTTTCCCTTCCAGAAGTATCCACCCCCAGAGTTAATCCTGTGGGATTTGGGGGGCAGTACATGGATACGGGTTCAGCCAAAGGAACTGCTGGGTGTTGCTTGTGATTTATTTGAGTTATGCTTGTCCCTCAGCCTCATAAAAATAGTCCTGAGGAAACATCTTGCTGTTGGAGTATGAAATAAGGCACTGGATATCAGTTATGTTAAAAAATAAATTAAAAATAAGAATAATAATCCAGGGAGAGCCATTCTCTGGCCTCCTTAGTGTTTTTCTGCCCTGACTGGAAGGTCTCCTCCTCCTCCCTCCACCCTGGTGTTGTGGGTCTGGTTCTCTTCAGGAACAAAGGTGTCCCAGCATTTCTGGCAAATCCCACCTTCCTGCCTTTGCCAAGTTAGGCACTATCAGCCTTTCCTTGGCTACGAGGAGTTCCCTTTATTTTTAAAAAAGCAGAACAATTCCAAGCACCTCCTATTAAGCAGAAGCAGGTGGGTGATGGAAGGCAGCAGGGTGTAAAATCCTGCTGGTTCCCCAGCTCTGGGGGACCCTGGCTTTTCCCTGTGCCCCATCCTGACCTGGTAGCCGTTTGTCTGGCTGGGCCAGAGGGCTCTGGAATTGATAAACCAGAGGTGTAACTGAGACTGGGTTGGACTCCACTTGCATTGAAGAGGGGGCTGAGCCAGACTGATGTAAGGGACCTCTGCCACGTCATATCTGGGCCCTGTAGAGCAATTGGGAGCCACCAAGGGCTTTTACAAAGATCCCAGCAGGATAAAGGGTTTGGGTGAGCTTTTCCAGCAGCCAGTGCCCTGCTGTGTCTGCCCACAAATGCATTTTCCATCTCTACTTCCTGCAGCCGACTCCAGGCAGAACGGGATGGCGTCTTATAAAATGATGGGGTGGGAAAGGGGGAGATTTATTACAATTCTACAAGACTACTCTTTCAGTCTGTTTTATTTTTATAGTATGAGGGATGAAGGGAAGTGGGGTGCAGTGGGGAACCAGTGGAATCCATCAGGCAGCTAAGCTGGAGGATGCTTTTGTTTTTTTGCTTCTTTTCTTTTCCCCGTTCCTACAGAGCTATGTGAAGGATAATTTTAATGTGTGGGAGACAATAAGGGAGAGAGCAGTGGGAATATTCTAAGACCTTTTACACGTTTCTTTCACAGTCTGACTGCCCCTACTCAGAAAAAGTCCCAAGTATTAAAATACCAATGGACATCATGGAGCAGGAACCTTTCCTAAGTGATAGCAAACCTGCCGACAGTGAGTAGAACTAAGCTCTTGCATGCCTGCTTGACTCTGACTTGCACTACAAAAATATATCTATGTATATTTAGAGTGATTTTTTTTCTTTTTTAATCTTTCCTTTTACTTCAGAAGTATTCTCTTGTTCTTTTTTTTTTCCTCTCCTTTTTAATTTCCAGGCCCCTGCTTTATGACAGATTTTGCTTTTGTGAGCTTTTTTTTTCTTTGCTGGTTACAAAATCAGTGTTGTTCCTTCTGGTGCCTCCAGTTTAAGTGCTTTTCTCCAGCTCCTGACAGGTCTCCTGGCCACCCACTCTCTTTTCCTCTCCTCTCCTCTCCTCTCCCTCTCCCCCTTGGTGTTAACCTGCTGATGGTGGGATTTATTTTTCTCCTCTGAGCCTGGTATTCTGGATTTGCAGCGCTGTCCTGTCACTGTTTGTTCCCTTAGGTGCCAAGCAGTTGCAAAAATCAGCATTTAACAGAGTAATTAATTATTTGTGTCATTAAGCTGCACAGGCAGAGATCACTTGGCCATTAACATATTTCCCTTCTTAGGTGGTTTGTGCTCTTCTTTTTGGTTTTAATTTCTCAGGTTAATAGCTGTAATTGATGAATTTAATCTTTATTTTCAGTCATTCCCACTTCACATTTTCCTCTTTTAAGTGAGGAATCACAGCTGACCTTGGTGGTTTTGCCTTTGGGATGACTTTTTCACATACTGAGGGTGTCACGTGCCCTTTTCTTCTGAGGTGGGAGGCGAGAAATACAAACTAAAGTAATAAATTAGTGCTGCTGCCAGGCCAGTGCTTCCTAGGAACAGGACCTAAACCCCCAGATCTTTAGATCCTTAAATTATCCATAGGGCTTAAGAGCTGGGATCCAGGTCTCTTTCCTTTTGGGAGCATAGAGGCCTCAGGGAATGCTGAGCATTACCCTCTGGGTTTTAGATACAGAAACACTTAGAGATTGGGATTATAAAACAAAACCATTGGAAAGGAGACATTTTCTTGGCTATTTGGATATCTTCAGTGTTTTGCTGATG
The DNA here is from genome assembly GCA_013397845.1 of Melanocharis versteri. Lineage (NCBI taxonomy): Eukaryota > Metazoa > Chordata > Aves > Passeriformes > Melanocharitidae > Melanocharis > Melanocharis versteri. The sequence goes on along the minus strand of VZTG01004486.1, from coordinate 5,903 downwards.
TCAGCATATCAACCAAAATCAGCCACAGGCAACCACACATCCTCCTCATTCCATGTTTTTAGTACATTCTTGATGTACTAAAAACAAATTTCATCCTAAATATTGTTAGTCAGGATTTTAGGATCAGATGGCTTTTTTCCGATATCTTAAGGGCTAAAATAGTTAAGGAAAGGGTAGTTCTGCCATCAGCCTGTTTGTTGGAATGCCCTTGGAGATGGAATGGAAAAAATCAACTATGGACTGAGCTGTAGTTGGTTTGTGTATTTATACATTTTTATAATCCAGTATTTTATTTGCTGGCTTTTATTTAGAAACAATGCAAAATAAAAATTAAAACCTATCAGGCCACTGGAATAACAAAAAAAAGCTGGAATCCAGCACCACTGTGGGATTGTGCTTGAATGTAACCCTGCGATGTGTAGAATATTCCTGATAGTACCACTAACAGCAGCTTTGCTGCAGCAAGGGCAGGAGTAGGACTGTTATTCCCAGAGAACACACCTCCCATAGGGTCAGGAGAGAGAGGCCACCCTGTTTCTCCCAAGGACTTTGGGTGTGACAGTGGGAGTGCAGGGTAACTGGGGGGTGTAGATCCAAGGTAAGTGTCAAGCCTGAAAGGTGGGGGAACTCCTGGGAAACGGGTCCTGTTGGCACCCCGAGGGGTTTTACCTTGGAGGAGAGGTGGGAATGGAGTGTTTCCTCTGCAAGCTCTGCGTCCATCTGGCAGCTAGCAGGAAAAGAGCTTGGCCCTTAGATGTGGGTGGCAGGAGCTGGGGCAGGGCTTGAGGCGCACTCGGTGCCGCAGCAGTGAAATGACAGCCGAGGCTTTCTTCCCCCAGGAGAAAAATCACCAACATTCCTTGAACGCCACACATCGTGCTGATACAATTCCCTTCCTTCAATCACACGCCATGCCAAGGTAAGCACCCGGGAAAGAATGTTTCAGAAAAACGCACCTCTGCTCCCCCTCAGAACACAGCAGGTTTCCTACGGGGAATTCTTAAAAAACACTTGGAGAACATTCCCTACACTGGGTTGCTGCTTCCCAAGGTGATTATGAACAAGTCGATTCCATAGTTATTCCAGCCCCTGGCAGTGCTTGGGATGGAGAGTGGAGAACCTGTGAGAGACCTGAAGGCTCCACTGGCCTCCTGGCTGCAGCACTGAGGATTGGTTTGGGAATCAGATCAGGAGAAAGACGTGGAGCTACTGGGAGGAGTCCAGAGGGGTGTCGCCAAGGGGAAATAATCCATTTTTCCGTATCTGTGGTGGAAAATAGAGTAAATAATAATCTTAAATTGCAGCAGGTAATAATTGCTCAGAGTCCAGTCCCTTGGGGCCAGCTTGGGCCTCCCAGCACCAGGAGTGGGAAGTGGACCAGGGCAAGTTTATTCCTCTGAAACGTCAAAGATGTGTCTGTGTTTACAGGTGTTAGACGGGCTGAAATGCATCCCAGTGGCAATGCCTGGATTATTTCAATGGCAGCTGAGGGGTATTGTCACAGCCTGGGGTGAAGCACCAGGATGCCCCATCCCTGGAAGGGTCCAAGGCCAGACTGGATGGGTCTTGGAGCAGCCTGGTCTAGTGGAAGGTGTCCTTGCCCATGGCAGGGGGATGGAACTGGATGAGCTTTAAGGTCCCTTCCAGCCCAAACATTTTGGGATTCTGTGAGGCACAAGTGCTGGACACTTGGAGCTCCTCGGTCAGTGAAATGGGTGGTTTTGCCTGCTGCTGTGAGCAGTGTTCAGACCAGCTCATTCAGATTATCTGTGTACGGGTCTCACCTTAAATCCGGCCGTGTATTCCCAAAGCTCGGCGTTCGTCCTGCACTGACCTTGATTGTCTTCTTCTTCACAGCCCTCCACGAACTCCAGTGAAAGTTGTGCCTCAAATTAGAATAGAACTTGAGCCTGAAGACAATGCTTATTTCTGGAGGAGCAAGGGAACAGAAACTACTTTGTAATTTGTCTGTCTGTCCAGTCTTTTACAAATTCATTTTGTCACTAGCCAAACGTTAAGAAGCTCCCTGCTCCTGCCGGCGAAAGTAACGGAGCGGCCCCGCTGCCCCTGCCTGCGCCCCGGCCTCTCCGGGCCCCACGCTGCCCAGGACTCGGAGTGCCTCCTCCTCGGCTCCGAAGCGCAGCGAGGGCAGGAGCGCTGTGGATGTCACGTCAGAGCCGTGGCAATGCCAGAGGCCCTGGCTCTTGGGAGCCGGCGTTCGTGTGGCAGAACAGAGCTGACCTCCAGGCTAATTCCACGGCTGCTCCCACTGCTCGGAGATGCTGGAACGTGCTGCTATCCCTCACATGCTCTCACCTGTAGATAAAAGAGAAGGTACTTCACTCCCAGCACAGACAGACCATTGCCATCGCTGTAGCATGTTTGGAAATGTCCCTTTCCTATGCAATTTTTTTTTTAAAGAAACACTTTAATGGACTTAATCCGTCAGGTACATGGAAGAGTGTTATTTTCCTAGATTGTTTTGTTTAAATTATGGGGGCCTAACCTACGACTTCTTTTGGTTTTTTTGACAATTTTTTTAACCTTTTTTTAATTACTGTAAAGAAAAATGAATTTTTTCCTGCAGCAGGAAACATATAGTTATGAGTAGTTCTACCTCTTATTTCTAGATGCCAGGCTTTCTGTAAAAAATGTATTGTACCATATATAATGTGATTTTTATGAAAAACAAACCCACGACATCACACCACAATCTCCAGGACGCGGCTTAGGGCTGGATCAGTCCAATTAACACCTTCTGCTCCGAAGCATCTGGTTTTCTTAGGGTTATGTTAATTTTTGGAGTTTTTTTATGAGTAGTCCCTGCTGTGAAGGAGACTTAAATCTCTCATGATCTTAGAAGAGTCTTAAACAGGTTGTTGGTCCAACGCTGCAGACAGATGCTGGTTGTATCCCTGTTCTTGATTTCTGGCGTGGGGTCGCTCCATGATTTCCTTGGAACACCGGCGTGTGTGTGTGCAGTGAGAAGACCCGAGGTGTGCCTCAGGCACAGCGGACGAGGAAGAAGATGAAGGTGACCTGCTGGGATGTTCTTCCCGACACTCGGATTCACAAACATCCGCACCCTCCTGCATCCCACCCCTGTCTACCATCATCTGCAGAATTTACCCTAAACCTTGGCTACTCAGCCCCAGACCTGGCAGTGCAGCGAGACTAAGCAGGCCAGGCATGGGCATCCCAGGATTTCAGGGTGGAACGAAGCGAGTGAACATCACCTTGGGAGAGAGGTTTTTCTCTCTGTAGCGTGTTTATACTGGTATGTGCATCTGAATATGCATTTGGGAAACTGGGCTTCACCAGGACATGGGGGAACACACTAAAAGCTTCATCCAAAAATGAAAAACAAAACAAGAAGAAAAAGTACCCCAGCTCTTGAGGCGAATTCCCTGATGGAGGCAATCCCATCACAGAGGCTGGGCACATGCTGCCACTTGGTCCTGGCGAAACCAAAGTCTGGGTTGGTGAAGTCAAAAGGATTTTCTGATGGTGCTGAGACTTTAAATGCCAAATTTTAGCATCTGCTCCCACATAGAAGCCATCACCTCCTTACAGCCCCTGCTCGCTCTCGAGGGGTCTTCCCTTCAGTTTCCATGCAATCTGTGTTGGGTATCCTAGGAACCCAGCTGAAACCTGCTCTGAAAATGCTGGGGAGACTTGGGAAAGGCTTGAAGAGGAGCAGCTCTGGGATCCCTTCTGCTGCCAGAGGACAGGTAACTTGGGAAGTGTGATGCCAGCTTTAGCCAATGCTCTGCATCCCTTGGTGAGCACCAGTCCTGGCTCCCAGTGGGGACACAGGCTCGAGCGTTGCCTGTGGAGTACACAGGAGCTGCTTGGTCCTGCCCAAGCCGTGGATGTGCAGCAATCCCAGAGGAAAGGTGCCATCAGGTGGATCGCAGGAGCTCTCCTGGTTGGTTCGATGGGCACAGCTTCCATCTGCTGCTGCCTGGTGACCTGTCTCCCCAAAAATGAGGTCTTCACTTCCAAACTGTGTTAAATACACTTGAAGTGTCCTGACTGCTGTTCCAGATCTTCGTCTCTCTTTGTGTTTTTTGTGTTGTGCCGAGGGCAGCGCTGCCAGCAGGACGAAGGGTTCTGCAGCTTTCCATGAGAAACACCCACCTCTGCAGCAGGGAAGAGCCTGCAGCAGGGCAAGGACAGGTTCTCTGCACGCCGCATGCCTTCGAAAATAACTAAAATGTCCTTTCAATCCAAATTAGGTATTTTGTCGGAAAAGCCTGGGTGGGTGCTTCGGGAAATAGGTGTGGAGACTGAACCAAAGCCCTCCAAGATCAGAGGCAGCCATCAAAATGACCTTCCCTCAGCAAATCCAAGGTCCCAGCTCACGGTGGGATGCGCGATGGCCCCTGGCCACAGCCAGCTCTGTCCCAGCCCCGGCAGCGCCGTGGCCACCAGCCTGCGCTGCCCCCTCCCCTGGGCTGATACCTTTGTATCTGTGTTTGAATCAAGTCGCACTTTCAGATACTTTTACTATTGTTTTTAACTCTCCTAAGTCCGTGTTTGCTTTGGAGGAGAGAATGAGAACTTAGGATGAAATGAAGTGGATCAGATGTGGAACTAAAAGGAAAAAAGCAGAAAACATTTCAAATATATTAAAGTGATTTTTTTTTCCAGTAATATAAAACATGAAATTCCTTATAACATTATAGTATTTTACAGTTTTATGAAGCTTTCTATTGTGACTTTTATGGAATCAAAAGATGAAGATGATGAGATATTTTAGCATTTATATTTTTCAAAATTAAATGTATACTGAAAATAAAGTAACTTTATGCATTTATGGGAGAGTTAGTGTCTGTTTTCCCTCATTATGTGCCAAGTCTTGTCTGATTGAATCAAGATCCCAGAATCAGTGTGGTGATACAAGGGGCTCCCCAACACCCTAGTGTTGGACCCACTGAAGCATGTTTTGGGATACCTGGGGGAGCAGTTGGATCTGGAGGGCGGCCAGAAGGTGTGGGAGTGGCCCAGCACGTCTGTCCAGCTCCTGTCGCCTGTGCACAGCAACGATGAAGCCTGAGCTTCTCCACAAAGCCTCTGGTTTCTGGGCTGAAACTTGCCACGATCAAGTTTGCTTTCTGAACTTGTTTCTTGGCCAGGAATAACCATTGGAGGACTTAGGGGAACAGCAACCATCGGAGCCTCTCTGGCTCCACGGGTGCTATGACTGCACAGACCTGTGTGTCCACTGGACCCCCACCAGCCACTGCCCCCCGGGCCCCTGGCCCTGCAGGGGGGATCCCTACTCGCACACCTCTCCCAGCTCAGAGCTCACCTGGAAAAGCAGCGCCTGTCCAGAGGGCGGCACGTGGAGGAGAAGGCAACTCGGGAGAGTGCTGGGCTGCGGGCCGCTTCTTGCGTCTTTGCGCAGCCCCTGGCAGCGGGGCCCCTGGGGGAACTGAAGATCATCCCCTCAATCACCAAACCACATAACCAAGGGGAGGACAGGTCAGGAACTGACCGGGATCAATCTTAAGCGTCTTTTCTAATCAAAATGGTTCTATTCCGGGATTGTAACCTGGACAAGGGCGGTACCACTCACCTGGTGGCATGGAGAGCCACCTCCTTGCCACTCAGCTCCTTGTTGGTCAGCTCGGGTGCCTCTGGAAGCTTTGGAGCAAGTACCGTTCCCAGAGTGCTCACCCAGCTCCCTGGGGCCCGAGGATGTAGATTAGCCCAGTGGTCTGACAGGTCTCATCTCCTTCAGGAAGCAGCAATGGGCATGGGGAAAGTGCAGCAGGTGAAGACCATGGAGAGGAAGGTCCTGGCGGAGCCCCGGGGCGCCCCTGTGGAACCAGCGGGGCTGGATCGCCGTGAGCCCCATGGGGCTGCGGCCCGGGGGAAAGGAGGGAGGGAGAGAAGGA
>VZTG01004484.1:964221-992769 GCA_013397845.1 Melanocharis versteri | reverse complement strand
CACACCTCAAATTCTGTGTTCAGTTTTGGGCCCCTCACTTTAAAAGGGACATTGAGGTGCTGAAGTGTGTCCAGAGAAGAGCAGTACAGCTCATGAAAGCTTTAGAAAATGTTATATGAGGAGCACTTGTGAGAGATGGGTTTGTTTAGTCTTGAGGAGGCTCAGGGTGGGAAAGGAGGCTGCAGTGAGGTGAGGGTTGATCTCTTTAGCTGTGCCTGTAGTGAGAGGACAAGAGGAAATTACCTTAAGCTGAGACAGGGGAAATTTTGATATTAGAAAAAAATTTTTACAGTTAGGGTGGTCAAGCATAGTAACAGGTTGCCCAGGGAGGTGGTAGAGTAACCATCCCTGCAGGTATTTAACAGGTATCTGGATCTGGTGATGTGGTTTAGTGGTGATAGGGGTAGTGCTGGGTGGAGTACTGGACTGGATGATCCTGAAGGTCTCTTCCAACCTTGATGATTTTGTGATTTAAATAGATGTTTTAGTGTTTTCATGCAGAAGAAAGTAGGTGGAAGGCAGTGAGTAAAGAACAGATGGAATGTGAGGGTGACTTGTGTGTTAAGTCTTCACTATTCAAGGCTGGTATGAAAATAAAACAAATGACGCTGTTCCTGGAAAAACTTATGATGTCAGGGAATTGCTTGTTTACCTGCATTAACTAGGTGCCTGCTGCAGTGTTGAGGCTGAAACCGTCAGCTCTAGGAAACAATTCAGAAGTTGGTTTTACATGTAAGATCTCATGGGAATATAATTCAGCCACCACCATGCTAAAGTGTGTCTCTTCTTTCCATATTTCTTGTGCTTTCAGTCAACTCTTGGTATGCATTACAGAATTTGTATGGAGATGGGAAATGCATAGAAATCAAAGCGTACAGCCATTTTTTTCAGGACTTCTGGAAATTAAAGCTATGTACAGGCTACAATGTGTACAGATGAGAAACTGATATTTCTTGGCACTGGCTAGGTTCTGTCTGTGTAAAGGTTCAAATCTGTGCCGTCTTTGTCTGTACGACAGAGATATCCTATAATAAAGCTCTTAAGAGTGCCTCATCACTTGGTTTCACAGATCCACAGATTTATCAGTGGTGTCAGAGCTGAGGAGAAGGTTCATTTCATACATGCTGTTAACACATTATTCAAGTTCTTCAAGATTCATCCAGGCTTAGCCGTCTCCTCTGACATACCAAATTCTATAGCCAAGAATGCAACTGAAAACAGCCAGGCAGCTGCAGTCACCAGCCTAAATACCATGTTCTGACAGAAGCTCTGTCCTCCACCTCTCCTAACCGGCACGATCTACAAAGCAATGAGACTCACTGCCATGGAGCATTGACAGGGTGTTCAGTAAAATCTTTTCTACCCTTTTCTCTGTGAGCGGGATAACTTCAATGCCTCAATGCAAGTACCCCCATCTACTGACATTTAATATGACCTTAGTGCTGAACAAGTTTCAGCAAGAAGAGTTTAAAGGTCAGGGAAAGCAGCAGGCATGGATGAACACGCGTATGAAAGCATCTTTACATCTTGTAAAACAAGAAGTGCAGAATTAGCCCTGCTGTGGAGAAGGACAGGTGCGCCAGATTCTATAAGAAATTTCTAGAGATCCTGAAGGTCTCTTAGCTAATAATAGCTTTAATAGCTAACAGTTTTTAAAGCCTTTTTAAAACAGTTCTTAAAAGGACAGTTTTGGTACAAAGTTCTGCACTGGAGAAGCATCTTATTTCTCTATAAAAGTCAAACAGAAATATTTAATGCATTTTAGTATTTATTTGCACTGCATCAAATTTTTACAGCAGGCAGAACTGTCTAAGAATTGATAGAAACCTAACAGATAAAGTCCATTTGGTCCCAGATTACATTAGTTTCTGGAAATTGGAGTTGGACTCAATGGAGTTGGTCTCACTATGGACTTGAGGATCCTTATGAGTCTCTTTCAACTTGAGATGTTCTATGATTCTAAAATCAAACAAAGGGACGAAATTTCATCAGAGAACAATTGCATTCAGGAAATGAAGCACAGCACAGAGATTGTTTTGCAGTGCTCCTTTCCTTGGTTTGTACTTTAAACAGCCCCGTGCTTGTTTCTAGATGACTTCTGATCCAAGTCTTCGGAAAACATTTTCCTAGAACATGGAATTTCCTCTTGGAGTACTTTGGATCTGGAAGCCAGCACACAAGAATTTGCATGTTAGCTTTGTATTCTTCAGATTAATTTCAAACCAGATGACTAAATGGAAAAGGAATGGAAGCTACAGAATTCTTAGCTTGAACTTAACATGCAGATTATGTATGGGATGTTTGAGGCTCTTCAGTTCAGTTTTGCAAAGCCAGGTGTTTTCACCGAGGATGCATCAACTTGAACAGATGAATATTATTTTTGTCTTAACCAGAGCACTTTTGTGAATTATAGGTGATTTTATGAAATGTAACCAAATGAAGATGAAGATGAATTCTGGATTAAAGTATTCCAGCACACTTCTCTGACCACATTGCACATCTTGTGTTGTCCTCCATGAGTGCAGAGGACCTTTGCATTTTCTGCCAAGGTCAGCTGGGTGGGTTGTGCAAACCAGCTTAGATGGAGCTTTTCTGCTGGTTATTCTTTAATTATAACCTCCAACATGTCAGTATTTCAGAGAAGAAAGGTACAGTTATTCCTTCTTGAAAAAGAGAGAGTCATAGAGACTAAACTCATGTTTCAGGGTTTTTTCCATCAATAGATAATATAAACCCCAAAAAATATAGGTGTAGTGTATGTAGCCCTAGTACTAAAAGTGTTCTTGATCTCAAGTAATCATCCTACTTCAATCATTTGACATTCCTATTTATGGTCCCAATGAAGCGTGAGATCCCTCAATCATTTTGGTCCTAGTCTTCTCAGATGTAGTAATAAAAAGTTGATTAAATACTTTCAAGATAAAAGAAAAGATAGAATATATTAAGATACTTCTATAACATTGTTTGTCTGATCACAAGCACACACTGCACAGCTGCATATTACCAGACCATTTTAGCAACTTATCTAGATTTTAACAAAGCTTGTACAGACTTTGCCTTGTCACTCATTATTCCTCTGACTAATTTTCAACATCTTACAGTCCAATTTAGTCTTCTGGTTTTGCTGTATTCCATATAGTCCAGACAGAGCAGCACCCATAATGTTTCAGGTTGGATATCCACACCAAAGTGGAACAGGCTGATCTTTCCCTACTTTTTCTACCAGGCTCAAAGAACTTCAAGACAAAAAATACTGGTTTAATTTAGGTGTGACAGAACTATTAGACATAGCACAGCAGTTATGCTTTATCATTATTAAATATGTCTGTGAGACAAGCACTGAAGTGAAATGGTGCTGTTTGTGCTATCAAAGTGCTGTTGCAATTACATTTGCCACTTCTCTCATCACCATCGGTCACTATCACTATAGGCTGTGCAAAATTTTTGCAAAGGTTCCCTTTGCTCTTCTCCACATTTGGGTGTTTTCCAGACCCAGCCAAATCCACATCTGGCCTGCCTGATGCTTCAGCAAGAAAGTTAGACTGAGTGCCTTACATACGTATTCCTGTGTATGAGCTCCTGGAAGAAAACTGTCAGAACACAAGGTCTATGGATGGAGATTTTCTGTTTGTTAGTTGCTGCTTCTCAGAACAGACAGCACTGACTTTTTAGGTTTTCTGTTGCATGGACTATGAAAAGGCTGCTTGGTTTGGCTTCATGCTATAAATATTGCTCCCTTGAGCAGAACTAGCAGATAGCTGCAGTATGTTGGAGATTTGTTAAAGCACTTTCTGCCTCCAAACATTGGGAAAGTTATGTTCATTGTGATCACGAGGACATGGACAAAAAATATATGTGCTATTCAGGAAGAACCTGAGCACACCACTGTAACAGAAATTGCAATAGTGATGACAAATAAGTAGAGTAAACCATTCTGTATTATCTGTTCGCTGGAAGTTGTTTGCGGCTCAGTACTACACAGAAGCACTGGACTACTGGGAAGAGTAAAAACCCAAACCAAACTACCTCTGCAGAACAAGGTAAAATATTCTGCAAAATATGTTCAGACAATCTCTAAAAAGGAATGGTTCAGACTGCAGAGAAAAAATAAATCTGTGATAATTGTATAATGTAAAGAAGTGGAGACTGCCTTCCACACACTTTATTTGCTTGATAGATACCTTGTGGCTGAGACAGCTAAGCAATGGAACGCTTCTTAGTGATGTCCCTGTGTCAGCAAAGCCTGTGTCCTGCAACTCCCCCTAAAGCTATCAGGACCAAGTTAATTACAAATTATGGTTTAACGTGTCCTGGAACATTTTCCTTTCCTCTTAAATGTTCAAGTTTCTACAGAATTTGTGGTACACTAACCTTTCTGGAGGTGGTGACAAAGTTACTGTACATTCAGTCTATGTTATCAATAGCTTGCAAAGTGAATGGATGGTTGAAGTTTAGTAGCAAACTCATGAAAGACTGTATTCTTTTCTCCATCTTTGATATCTCACTACCTGCAATTGGATAGAGCTGGACAGCTATGGAAGACCTTTCACATTAATAAATCCAGGCCAAATTTTTCAATAAAATCATTGCTGAAATAATTTTGGCAATGTAATAAGAGGATTATCTGCCCCAACAACCTCCTTTCAGCTTTTTGTGCAGAACTCAGGGCCTCTGGATTTTTTTTCTAGCCTTCCCTAACTACTTTGAAATATGACATTAGCTAGCCAAGTTATTTAATAGTTTAAGGATACTTAAACCCAGTCAAATTTAATATTAATCCATAATTATACTTTGGATTTTCCAGTTTTGGCCCACAGAAAATTCAGTCTTCATATTTTGGATAAAGATGTAGTGGTATTCACAGTAAAATTTATATAGATTGTTTTTCTGCTCTGTGAAAAAATCCAGAGTATAAAGCATTAGACTAGCATGGGAAATAAACATGTTTGAATGAAATTCTTAGAAAAAAATAGTGGCAAGTCCACCTTTAAAAGTATTTTCGTGGTTCTTAGCTCTCACAGTCACACATGTCTATCGATATGGGTTTGAGTCCCATTTTCAAGATGTCTTTAACTCTCCAGGGAGAATTTATAACCTCTAAACGTGGCCATAGATCTTGGTCTTGTTACTGAAAGATAATCTCCTCAGGAGGCATTCAGAAGGTCTGAATAAATGCTTGGAGTGGTAAACCACGGAATGAGTCAAAGATTAATGACACACACAGAAACTGCCGTACAATTTATACAATTTACACCTGATGAATTCAGTGAGGATTATATGAGTTGAAGTATTTGATATTAGCAAGTGGTAGCAAAAAACGTATTTCTATGCTATGTCTAAGAAGCGTCAGATCCATGGCTTTATAAGTGGTTAAAACATACTTCCTCCAAGTAATATTGAGAAGCAAAGCCACAGAAAACAGAAGGGTCACCCAAAGGGCTTGGGAGACCTTTCTCATGATAGCTCCTTCTCCAAAGGCTCTGTGGCTGTTTGCAAAGACCTTGACAGGTTCAGCCCCTACAGCAGCTTCCGTTTTGTATTGACCTTATAACTGTGCTTCTCTGTACTCTTTAATACCCCCACCACTTAAGTGAACGAAAGAAAGATCTCAGATGTAGATTGATGTGAAATGCTGGTGCTTATTTCACTGGCACAGGTGTTGTTTTGCATGGACTCAGTGCTTTCTGCCAGAAAAAGGGAGAACATGATATGCTGGTCCTCTCTGTGTAGGAACTCTAAATACTTGACATGCATGAGATTTATGTTGCATGTTCCTCTCTGCTAAAGATAGAGACATTCCCTTACTGCCATAGTTTTCAGCTCCATACTTTAGTCACTGTGCTATAACTTCATTAACTTCAATTAACACCCGTGTCTTCTAACATTTCCCGTATAACACTGTGATCTGAGCATCCCTTTAAGACAGATGTACAGTGTATGCCCTGCATCATTCACTCAGTGACTAGAGTCATAGAGAACTGTGCTATTTTATCAGTGTTTTTGGTAATTGCAAGGAAAATTGGAAAATCTGACCATGACCAGTGAGTCCCTTCTCTGAGAAGGACACATTTTCTTCCATGTTAATGGTCATCATTACAAGAAATGATATATTCCAGTGCACAGGTTAGTAGCTGAGGAAAACAGCATACTAAAATAGCATCAGAAGAAGAGCCGTTCCTTCTAGTTTTATTTTACCAGATTTTGCTCCACACTGGAGGCATAGTTTTGTTGCCCTGAACGTTTTGCATTGTATTTCCAGACAGAGATTCATGAAGTGAAAAAAAAAAGTTTAGGATCTGCGGCCTGTGTACATCAACATGTATATTCATATATTTGAGCAAGGATATTCAGCTGGGATTTATAACCTACTAACAAGTAACCACTTGAATTATGACAAAGAGTTAATGCTACTAAGAGTGCGAAGGGAAGGGGGGACACAGGGGAGGACTCATGGATAATATAAGGGATTCAAAGATCTTGATTCACTGGTTTGTATACTGTGTCATAGAGAAAGTCTGCTGCCAAGTCTTGTGAACAGCCATTAAAACAACCTCCCAGAGTGCTTCCTTGCTAATGTTTTGAGAATGTTTAAGTCAAACCTCTCAGATCCAAGTAAGTAACCAAGGAGGTCTAGACAGTAGAAAAGAACTGCATTGTGCAGCCATGGGACTGGGATGCAAGACCGTTGAATGCACTTCCCTGATCTCACCCAGCTGCACTGGAAGCCTCCAGCAGAGCAGGTGGGATTAGATTGCAGTTCAACTAGGTGCCTAGTTTAGGTCTTCAATGATTAGTGTTCCATGTATGTTTTTAAATGATCAGTAAGAAAAGAATAAAGCAAGGGATAAACAGAGGTTTGGTCCCAGTAAGCCAGTGCAGAAGCCTAGAAGATAAGGAGACTGGTGTGTATGTCTCAAACACCGACAGACTGTGGAGCCAGCCAAGGGTGGTTGGTAATAACAAACTGCAAGAAAGAACAGTATGTGGCTGGAGAAGGGGCCATGCGGAGGTAGGGCAGCACTTTTCTGGGACAAACATCCTTGTTATGGCTCCTACAGATAAGCACAAGTAGAGGTACAGCTCAAGTGCAGGAATGATACAGAGAAGTGGGAATGGACTGTAGGGGGGGGATCAAGAATTCCAGAAAGGTCTGAAAGAATGAACTGTGCATGATAACTAATTTGCATAGAAAGCAAGCAACTTAGCTCCAGGGTGGGGAACACCTGTCTATAAAAAGGTACCTCCAACAAGCCTAGGTGATACCTCCAGGACCCTGGACACGCCATCAGCTGGATCGATGCTGGAGCCACCAGGACTGCTGAATCCTTCCTTCCTTCCTTCCTACCTTCCTCCCTTCCTACCCTACCCCTTTATCCTAAATCCACTGGCCTGTTCTTACACTGGTCAGAAACTAACGTACCGATTTCCATGGCAAGTGTATAATTTACTGATGAAATTTGTGGGCTTTTGTGGACCCTCTGATTTTTGTTTTTCCTTCTGACCATGAGAATGTATGAATCTTGGGTGTTCCTTCCCCTTAAGGGTGGGATGCCACAGCCAGCCGCCTTAAAGAAGGGAATTTAGATCAGCAAATAGTCACAAAGATCACACCTTTGAAGGTCACCTGCAAAGTGCTACCTCCTAAAATGCTGCCTCACAATCAGGCAGCTCTGGGTCCTGATCTGAAGCATGCAGCCTTTTTAGGAGGTTTTACACTAAGGCATCAAATATAAAAGTTTTGGAAAGAACAGAATGGATTTCTATTTACCGATGTAGAGTCATGGAGCAGTATTTAAAATGCACATGACATAGACAAGCAGCTTGCAACATTTGTACTTGTCAGTAGTTTTCAATAAAGCTGTTTATCACTAAACACTCTCAGAATTGTCTGAGGCCCTAAACTAGTCTAAGTCTATGCATGTTTCATTTCTTCAGGTAGACTGGGACAACTTGCTCTATTTCACGATGCAGCTAGATTTTTGAATAAAAATAACTGAGTTGCTTTAGGGTAATATTTCTAACTCAGTCATTATTTCCATCTAGTTAAGCAAATTCTCAATTCTTAATCTGTTTAATTTGATCTCTTCCCTATTTTGTGTGAAAAAAACACGCACACAAAAACTAACAAACGAACAGCAAAACAAAAGCCAAATCCACAATTGCTTCACAGTCAACACTTCTGTCAGAAGAGGGGAATTTGCTTGGCAAACTCCGCCTGTTGACTTTTTACCAACTTAAGTCTCCAAATGGGTAACAGTTGCAGCTGTAAGTAATAGAATGGAAGGGAGAAGGCATCTGTAAGCCAATCAGCTGTCCCAAGCACTATTGCTAAATTGATTTTTTTCCTGATATGGCCTAAGGCTACGTAGTGCAGAACCAATCCCTTCCTGGAGTCAAGGTTCTTCCTCTCACTAAGGATGCTCCCATGAAGGCTTTAGTAGACTTGTGAGGAAGAGAAGGACTTGGGCATTGCTTCTGTCCTTATTGAGTGGTTCTGATAAACGCATTTTTTTCTGCTTCTCTTATATCCCAGTGTCCACATGAATATAATGGCCTGTCCCTAAGCAGGCAAAGAAAAAAAAGAAATTGAAATTCTTGCAGGATTTCAGTAGAACAGTGACACAACAGCAAGTTATTAAATATACCAGTTCCTCCAACATTTCATTTGTAATAGGGAAAAGAAAGCAAACAGAGAGGGAGATCAGCAGGACAATGGAAGATTTTGGCTTCCAGCAAGTATGTCATGTTTAATTTCCAAGCATCTATCAACTGTATTGAGAAAACAAATGGCTCCTTTTTTTTCCCTGTCTTGCATCATCTGTCCTTTGTTAGTGCTTTTTCAAACTTTATGAACTCAATGGATTGTTAGCATGCATTAGTGTGTTAGTGTGACATATTCAACAAAACATCCTAGTCATCCAAGATCTAATACTTCCTGGGAATTCAGTCTCTGTGTTAAGTTACAAGATGCTTTGCTTTATCTGCATCATCATCAGAAGATGCTATTGAACATGGGGCGCCTCTAAGAAAGGAAAGAAAAAAGGAAAAAAATCTCCATATCTGGAACAAGCAAGATTCAAGCTGCTGCTGACATCTTTGAGCCAGAGAGGTTTTGTTCTCTGAGTATGCTGCAATTAATTTTTCCTTTGCAAAGTAGAGATTAGCACAGGTGACACATACTTAACCTCACACATAATCCTCAAATCTGTGAAGCAGATAGATCAAATTGAGGATAGTAAGTTCCAAGACTGGCTGAATTCTTCTGTATTTGTCCACAGCTATTTTTCCACAACCCTTAAGGTTTTAGTTGACTCTAATAATTTCTTTGTCCAAAGCATGGCAGAGACTAGGCAGAACATACCATGACAAGCGAGACTGAGCTGCCTTTTGCCTCCACCACACAAGACCCTGAACATGAAGGCTTCACTGCTTATTGGTCACAGAGCCAGTATATTCTAAAGGAAACACGGACTTAATCCAAAATAAGTAGTCTTTGACAGATAGATTTTAATGAAGCTTCTACGCTGAGATAGTCATTGCCCTCAAGTATTTAGCAAAACACGAGTTTACTGAAGGTGCTTAAAAAGATTTATGCCAATTCAAGTCACAGGTGAACCAGAAAATCAGTGTGAAGCAGACTTCACCCCTTCTGCCCAAGGCATAAAAACTAGTGAACTGCAATGGGCACTGTTCTGGGAGGAGAGCTAATTGCTTGGTGTTGAAAGGATTTCTCTACCTCTTTTTCAGGGAGAATCAGTTCCAATCTCTGAGTTAGACTATAAGGCAGTCTTTGGACTCCCCTTTACATTGCATTTTTCCAGCTCTTGAGGATAGTCCTTGCTGGAATCAAATAAATACTAAGCTTATCCATGCTTCAGCAGCCTGTGCCAAGAACTGGAAATTCCTTGGCTGTATAATTCATCTGTACAAAGGCAGATCAGACTCCTACACAACACAGCTGCATCAAATTGGCAGGCTGTGTTTTTGCCTCCCCCTCTACTCATAATGCGGCTAAAGCTGTTTTCAGGCATGGGTCTAGCAAGACTTGTACCAAACCCACCCACACTCACTAGTATCCACTCAGCTTCCAGGAACTCAGGGGAGCAGGGAAGGCTGGGGCACTCTGTCTGGAACTGGACACGTGTCAAACTACACACAAAACCAGCAGCACCCTAGAATCATGAAGTGACGTGCTTACATCAGTGATGGATTTGATGCTGAAATCTGAGTGGATGTTTCTAAGTGCTCAACTCAGAACTTACCCTTCAGCCTTTATTATAAGATAAAAAAGGTGACCTAATAGCATATATTTTTCATACAAAGTACATACACCTGCTCTTTGTTGAAGCAATAATTAAATTGTAATTTATACATCACAAGCCCTCTTGCTTCCTGCTAACTGGAAGAGATACAAGAACAGTATGTCACACTGATTACAAGATAGTTGCATTTTCATCCTTATGCGGTTTTTTCAACAACTTCTGATTTTTAGACCAATCACTCAGGCTAAAGGTGAAGACTCCCTGAGATCCATCCCTGAAAAGAATAGGCCTCTTCACTTCCCAAGGACAACTACTCCATGGTGCTGGAGCAAAGGCAGTTTGGTGTGGAGAACTGAGCTACACTTCATCTGAGTGCCGAGTTGCTGTCCTAGGGGCAATAGCATCCCTCTTGCGCAATGGTGAGCTATTTCACGTTTCACTTCAGTGTTGCCATTTTGGGTGAAATACTTCACACAAACCAGTGTCAATTTACAGGGCACTGTGATGGGGCCCTTTGAATGACAGCTTCTCCTGTCCACCTTGGAGGACTGTGACAGAGCTTCTTTTTTGCAGACTCTCTATGGGAACCAGTCCATCATTCCAGCCACTGATATCATGCCCCGGTCCTCCAATCATGTTGGTAGCTTCATGCCTTGTTCCAAATCACTGCAAGGCTCATATTTCATTAATAGTAATAAAGCAGAACAAAATGGGGGCTTCTAAGAGAAGATTAGGCTGCAGAAAAAATATGAAATAGAACAGGCCTAATACATAGAGGGAAAATGATAAATATGCACCCAGTTCTCTCTGTGCAGTAACTCAGTGGAATGGATTTATTGCACAGCAGGCTCGCTATTTGTTTTCCCTCTCTTCCCAGCATGGGGGATTTTAAGTTAAACAGTTTTATTCATACCCGAATTCACTCGTGTATCCCAAATTGGCTGCTTGCCAGTGTTGTTGGCATTTCAGGTTGATAACATCTTAATCTAGAGTCATTACAGTGACTAGGAGGGAGTCTGAATGCAGGAACAGACCCTTTCCTGGAGAGTTGCCTTTGAGATTTCAATGCAAAAGGGCATCCATATTAATTGAAAACTTACCTGGAATGGCAGCATGGACGCAAGTGCTAAGTTTGTTTACATGAGCCACTGAAGTGTTTGGTATTTTCACTCAGCCTCAGAGCAACATTCAACACAGCAAGTGTCAGTTTCTGGCTCATTTGCCAAGGATGTTCATGATATTATACAAAGATTTCCTGAAAATTTAGCTCATTTTCTAGACAGCAATGATAGTAAGAAGTACAGACAAAGCATTTAACTGTAGATGAGTCAAGATCTCACAAGAAGTCCTGTCAAGTGAGAGTAGAAGGAATCACTTGTTTGATCTGCTAAGAAAGGTCCAAGAACAAAGGCCCTCCTTTCCCAGGTCTCCAGTTTCTTAACCTGGAGATTATGTATTTTTTGGCTTGGAAACACACTTGTATGTATGTTTATTTAATATTTTGTTAAACAGAATTTCAATATGGAATAGGAAAATGTTGTGAGTTAATCCATGACCTCAGTGAACTTGTTCCAACAGATATGAGGAGGCTGTTAATGTTTATACAGGGTGACGTGATTTTCCATACTCAGCCCCGTCTCTCTAGCCTCACATGGATACACAAGCCAACACTAATTATTAAACTCCCTTTGCTTCTGGTTTCAAGCCAAGATTGAGCATCTTGAGGAATCCTACATCTTCTTAGCAAAACCTCTTTTCTTTTCAAACCTTAGTGGTCTGAGGGGAGATAGGTGGTGGGCAGTCACTTAGCTCAACGTAATCCAGTTTAGTGGAGAAGAGTGGCAGGCTGCACACAGAGCAGAGAAGGTATGGACAGCAAAAAGGTAGACGTGAAGTTGATGTCACAAAAACCTACTCTCTGATTTCTGTCTGAAACAGGAAGTTTCACACAGTGGCAGCAAGGAGTGCATATCTTTGTTTCCCCCAGTGATAGGCAACTGTCTTATGAACTGGCCAGAATAAAGACAGCAGAAAAGCAGAAAAACTACAGTGGGCAAATTTATTATTTGCAAGAAGAAGGAAGGGGTAACCACCCAGACAAGCAGGGGTCTGTGTTTGGTTTTGTTTCAGCTTCTTCACACTTATACTATCTCCATTGTCATCAGGTCTTTGTGTCCTTTCAGTTCGGCATTTCAGGCTGAGGCTTTGTTCTGGAAGAAAGCTGGTCAGACAGAGAAAAACCTCAAACTGTATAAAATCAAGCACAAGTGTCTCTATTTCTGATGAAGTATTAACCAAATAATGCTTCCAAGGGAGCACTGAAGGCCAAATAGCTTCTAGCTTGTGGATAAGTTATGTACTAAAGAAAGAATGGAATTGCTGTAGAGACGGAAACAATAAGGTGGTTATTGGCCTTTCAGAAATATGGGCATGAAAGAGAAAGGAAAGACATGAGAGAGTTGCATACAGTGCAATTAATGTCTTACAAGCAGTCTCTCTCCCTGTCCCCACTGCCTGACCTCCAGCTGTACCCACCACAGATCTCTTCATTGCCACTGGACAAAATGCTGGACAGAGGCCAAGGTGGACACATTTCTTGTTTTATTACAGAGGATAAATGCCAGCTTAAGTTCTTTGCAAGCCAAGAGGAAAACAGCTGCCTGTAGAAGGATGAGACAAAAGGAGATTGTCTGGGCCATGAGTTCTGCTTTGTACCCATAGGCAGTAGGCCACAGGGCAGCGAAATGTGGCGGTGGTCTGGGATTCCATGAGGCACCCAGAGGGCTGCTCTTAGCAGCCTTTCTTTGCATATTCAGCATAAGGGATGCACTGGGAAAGAAGGGAACCTGATAGCAGACCTCGTCACCTGGCTTCTGCAGAGACCCTGCTGCTGGCCCCACGGCTGCCCATCTCAGAGAAGCTGCTTGCAGCCAGGTGCCCTGGGGGCCACATCGTTCTCACAAAGCCCACGCTGGGCAGAGGATGGGTTAATACCTTCACCTCTGCTAGCTGTAGCCCACTAAAACCCTGATGAGCCTGTGACCCAAACCCAAAGCGCTGCTCCCAAACAGCTCCTAGGCAGCCTCCTGACCCTTTCTTTCATTGATTGCTAATGGCAGAGCACCCACCCACAACAGGGTAGAACTCTCCTGCTTGGGAAAACCTGGTGACTTCCTGGGCTCTGCTGATCTGCACCACCAGCAGAAGGCCTCATGTATCCGTAGGCATACAGGTTTAAAACACTTTCTTTTCCACGTCCTTGCTTGTCTTCCAGAGGCTCTTAATCTCTCCACAGCTTCCTCCTGTTGTTTCTGCCAATGTTCTCTGACAGCATCTTGACCTTCTAACCTTTTGCAGACACTCTTTACACCTCACAATAATTAACTCAACACTGGCAAGCACAGCCAAGTTCCCGCATCAGACATTCCCAGGTAGCTGGGGTAGTACAGCAGAGATTGGGATTCACTCCTTTATGAGCGGCCACAGTCCCCCTGGATTCTGGACCCAGAAACACATGTATTCTGGGCCAGCAGGGCAAGAGGGATGGTTTTTAAAGGACCAGCTGCTAGAGGAAGCAACAGTGGTTGGTTGAACCAACAGTGAAAGAGTGAACCTTGAAAACATCCCAGAAATTCACCGTCTGGGATAAAATGATAGAATAAGATTTTGAGGTCCAACATGAGATCATTAAGTCAACTAAAGAGATGATGTTTCCATACCTCTACAGGAGTGCTCAGGGCCTGGATCACAGAAACAGCTCTTCTTTACTAGGCTACAATTCACATGAGATGTGACAGGAGATGGTTACAAATGGGTTCTCCTTTTGCTCATGCTTTATATCAAGGTAGCTTAATAATTTTCCTCATCAGTACTCCCAAAATGCTTCTGTGTGAAGCACAAAAGGATTTTATCTTCTGGCTCTAAAATCAGCTGAAGTTAATTTGAACAAAACTGAAGTTGGGAAACAAATACAAAAATATTACACTAATATTGGGGATTTATGATTATATTAATATGATATACTCATCTGAATTGACTTGTTGATCAGAAATGAGGGAATTTTTCTTTTATTATGAGATGACATAAAGCAGATATACCTAGCTTGTTCCTCCTTCCTTATTTTTATATATAATTTGATTTGGTCCACATGATGTATCTTTCTGATGTAGGAAGCAGGAACTGAAAACACATTTCCCTTTTTATTACATCAGAGGATATTTACTAGTTTGAGACTGTTTCATGGCATTGTGCCAGCCTTCCCCTACAAGAACAGGTGAACGATCAGTACAATAAAATTGTCAAACCCAGCTGGTCTCTCATGTATTTTTATTTTACTCTTAGACGCAACATAGACAAATTCACAAAACCATCTTCCACGCATATGCATTGTGTACATGCATGTGCAAACTCCTCTCCCAAGCCACCACCGGGGCAGAAAAGTAGAATCAGAGATGGCATAAATTACACTGGCATCTAAATTACTAAAATCTAAAGGATGAAAATGACAGCATCAATTCCAATATGGAGAACAAGAGTAAGTTAGTAGGATTAAGAAAAACACTTTTTTTCTCTGTAGTTCATGCTGAGAGGGTGGCTGGAAAGTGGGAATTTGTTTCATGCCCATAAGCTGTGCTGCACGATGTAGTCTGTTACTTTTACTGTGAAACTGTGGGAGACATTTTCTTTTTAATCACTTAACTGCCATCCTGAAGGTTGTTTTCTTGGTAGTAGAGCAATTTTGGCAAACAGCTGTAACCTGTACAAGAAGATTAGCACTCATAGATGGTGAGCAAATAACGATTAGTCAGAAGATGGAAAATACTAAAAGAGTGTATACACCTATATATGTCTTTGGAAAAATTGCTTATTTTTTTCTTACAGGCCTTCTTCTTGTGTGTGGGTGAGCACCATCAGGGAGGCTGGGGTTTGGAGGAGAGATGAGAGGTGCTGCCGGGCAGGCAGGGGGGAGTGGACTGGCCTTGAGGACAAGGGGAGGGAAAAAGCTGGAGATACAGCAAGAAAATATGCAGAGAGAAAGGCACGGGGGGTGCCACGGATTGTGCACATGCACATGCACATGCTGGGAAAGGAGAATTTTGCAATGAGAAGATTCCACCAGAAAGACTGAATCAAGAGGAAAGTTAAGTTGTGAGATGGAAAGCTTTTTAAAAGAATTTTAAAAACCCAACCAAACAAAAATACAGGAAAAGGACAAACATGAAAGAAAAAGAGAAAATAAAGACTTTGAAAATGGCAACTTCTATAGGAACAATGTGGAAGGGAAAGATAGAGACAACCAAAATAGTATTTTAAACATTAAGTGAGAACATTACATTGTGATGATGGTCTCTACATGTACCTCTCCCCATCTCAGCTCAGCTTGTGTTAGATTGTGTTACAGCTTGACATAGAAAAAGCTACGATTTAGTGAGCAGAAAACTGACAGAAATCTTAAATGTAGCAAGGGGAAACTGCAGGAATTTCATCTTAAATATGTGTACTAGGAGAGGGAAGGAAATTACCAGCTCTGCTGGCATAGCAGATACCATTGCCATGCCCTGCAGACCCCTTAAGGGAATCAAACTTGCTTCTTTCAAAGTTTGGGAAGGAAGGTTATGCTGAAATAGTAATTTCTATATATATGATCAGAATAGTTTGTTGGTTTATTACACAGACAGCCTGAAACTGTGTTCTTCTTTGTTTCTAAGGATTTCTGAGTCATGTGAGTGCTCTGGTACTGCTGAACAGTACAGGATAGTCTTCTATATTGAATAGTTTGGTTTTAAACAGAGGGGCATATGTTTAAGTATTTCACATCCACAGGCAGAAGTAATGTAATTAAAACCAAAAATATATTGGCAACATATTTTTGATTTATTTATGGTTGCACTTTTTCTTTTTTCTTTCTTTTTTTTTCTTATTTTTTTTTCCTTTTTCTTTTTTTTTTAGTTTTTCCTTTTGCTTTTCCTTCCTTTTCTTTCCTATTTATTTTCCTCTTATATTTAAAAAAAAAGTCCTGTATGGATATTATGAATATATACATTCAATTGAAGTACCTATATCTATATGAAGTAGATTTCCTAATCAAATAGCATCTTTTGGGGATATGACAAGTCAAACCCCATCTATGTAACTCACTCAAAAATTTAGACCTGAGGCTCAAAACATAGACAAGACAGATCAAAAGACACTTATGTGAGGAAATTAAGAGGGGTCAGCATCTGAACTCTTATGGAAGAGGTCCCTCTGACTTTCCCAAAGGGGTCACAGAGAAATAGTTGTTAGTGCTTTCCAACCCGATAGCTTCAGTGTGGGAACATATCATTGTTATTTAGAAGCTGGGAAAATCAGGACAGAGAGGTCAACATGATTCCTTCAAGGACAGATAATGAGTCAGAGGTAGACCAACAGAGAGTGTTGTTGTTCAGATTTCCAGGCCAGGGTCACAGCTATTGGATGCACAGACTTGCTTGCCAGTACCAGACGAGGAACATTTCTAATTATTTACCAGTTGTGGAATTTCTATTTGTACTTCTGATAAAAGTCTCTGAAGACAGGGAGTCAGGCTCAGGCATCTCAATACCCAAGGGGAGTGAAGTGTTAGTGAATTAAAGAACTGTTTACACTGGGGTGAGAGTACACAAATTCAGAAACATCTCTATGCATTTGGGCACCTTTATGGCAAAACCACGGTGCCATGAGAGTAACAGGCTTTCCATAGAGGTGGTGGTTGTGCTGAAGGGTTAGGGTGATAGTTAGGAATTTAGAGGCTGAAAGCAGGACTTGAATAGTGCTTGGGTCCTTAAATCCTTCGTAAAATTCAGCCCTTGAATCTCCATCTGTGCTTCTCTTTCTCTATAATTAACTTGTGCGTTGATCTCTTCTGATCTGAATAACAATCTAGCAGCAGAAGGTCTAGTCCCACTCCTAGAATTCTTGCCTATCTGGATCCAGAAACCTCGTCAAAAAAGGAGTTGGTTGCATTGGCAGACTATACATTCTCCCGTGCTCTAATAACAAAGACTTTTCCCCCTGCACTGTTCAGTTTCTGAGATGGTGGCTTGGCAATTTGAATTGTACTTGTGCACACAGTGCAGCCAATGGTCCGCTGCAAAATGTTATTTCTATCACTTAAATGTTGCCATTTCCCTTGTCACTTCTAATCTAACACGTTGTTGTTGTTGTTTTTTAATAGACAGAAATGGAAATTAACGAGTACTCAAGGGTCACTGATTTTATGGCACTGGTAACTGAGGCACTACATACACACCCCATCATGCAAGAAATATGCTCGCTACATTAATAAGGCTTTGGACACATCTTAGATTGTTGCATTTACTTTTCATGAGTCAAGTTTAGTGAACTGTAGTTTGTCATGGCATAATGTGCACACAGATTTTGCATTTGTAAAACCATGAGTGAAAGGCTTATGTGCCTGCCCCTGTAAATTCACGATAGAATAAAAATTTGTCATTTCAAACTAACAGCTGAATAGTATTATCTATTAATTAACTTTTCCTGGCAGTTCCAATTTAAGGAGAAACTTCATCTAATCGCTGTGTTTGCATACTGGATTTTCAGCAGTGTAAAGGTTTCTGGCATCTTGGTTGGGATGCTGAAGGGTCACAGAGCAAGATTTTGCTTGTTTGAAGCCATCTTTTTGACTGTCACCAGCACATAGGTCAGTCCTGAGACATTCAGGAGCAGTTATGGTGCCATAAACCTCAGTCATTTAAAGAAACACAATTTTTCTTGTACTTCAGACCCGGAGGAGTAACCCACAAAATGTAGCTTTTGACATTTTTTTCTAGCATAAATGTAAATGCAGGGTCCCACCTCTGGTGTTTCTTTCATTTGCTTGTCCACATGCCAGCCCATCCATCTGGGGCTACTCTGACCTTTCCTTCAGGTGAGAGTTTCAAAGTTGCACCTGCAAGTCCCTGGTTGGCGAAGGCAGCAGGTAGGTCAGGTTTTCCAGGAGATGCACGGAGGAGCCAGAAAGTAGCCAACTGTGAAATCCCAGGCTTGTAAATCCAGGTTTGACTGTTTATTTCCAGACATGCTGCAGGTTTTTCACATCATGTTCTTATCAGCGTTATTGTGGCTTAAACAGGAAGCTGCATACCAATGGAGATGGGGGGAATGTATCTACAGACAAGGGAGGGTTACTCGGCGAGGTGAGGGAGTATCCTCGCTGCTGACTGTTGTGGAGTATTTTCAGTGAATGACCTTGGATTTTCTCCCTCTTGGAAACCATGGCAACCAGCATTTGTTCTTGTAAAACAATTTCTTGTCTCACAGGGAGTGATTATATATATCTTCTCTGAACTCTGAGGTAAAATCTCTCCACAAAGAACAAAAATTATTTAAGAGCAAGCCTGAGTTGATTGTTCTGAATCATTATATCTTAAAAAATGTGATGCAACATGGTTATCTATTGCCAGCTGAACAAGAAGCTAGAGAGTAGGCTCTGGATGATTGTCTGATCCTGTTTCTAGGTTAGCATAATTAAGTCTGAAATAAATACAAACATCTTTGGTGAATGCCTGTTTGTTTCTCTAATTAGCATCTGACAACAATCAGGAAAAAACATTCCAAGATTATACTGAGTCTTTTGTTGAGCAGTTTGGGAATCACTGACACAGTCATTTCCCTATTCTTAAATACATTTTAAGTGATAAAGGCCATTCACAAGCTATCCTTTTTTCAGATAATCAGTCTGTGTAGTTTTGCCTGTAGCACCTTATATATCTTATGCTTCATCCATACAAAACCTCCCATCACCTGGGCATTTGAGGGAAGAGAAATGTCTCTCATACATCCATACAACTCAAAACCATCTGCCAAAAATCTTGAACATCAAACACAAACCCAAATACAACAAGACAGCCAAAATCTACTTAAAAAATAAAGATGTGATAGCAGCTGGTCTTGTCTGTGCACCTAACATCCATCACTTGTCCCTCACTGGTGAAAAAATGTGCAAAATTGAAGGGGAAAATCCTCCACATCTGCTTCAGGATCATCTCTGAGGTGTGTGGAACTTCATTTCACAGGGAAACAAGTTGCTGAGGCATTCAACTGTGCTCTACCCATCACAGCTTTGTAGCTGCTTCCTTTCATCTGGAAACAAGGTGCAGATGCTAAAAATTGCATATTTTAAGCCTAGATCCAAAGGAAACAAGTCCTAAGGGGGACCTGCTGTTTCTGCTTGTGAATAATCCCTCTTCTGCAGTAATTTGGAACCTTCTGGCAGAACTCAAACAAACCTGAGTGAGGACATGGAAACCTCAAGGACACTGATGCTGTTATAAGCATCTGAGCATTGGAAGCTGGGTGGGAAGCAGATGCCAGGTTTTCCTGCTTTCTTCTCTGTCTGATGGCTCTGTGCATCCCAGCAGGTTACCAGGTGGTGAGCGCAACTTTCTCCTGAGGACCCTGGGACTGTCTCTTCTGGCCCCACAGGAATGCCCACAAGTTCAAGTCTAGGGTCCTCAGCCCACGGCAAGAGGCAAGAGAGCATCCTGGGGACACGAATCCAGCTGCTGCTGCGGTGGCCCTTGGGGGCATTTCATCTTGCCTGGCTCTCCTTGCAGGCTGTGAGTTTCCTGGGAAAGCTAACCCAGGAACACGTTTGTACGTCCACCCACTGCCTGCAGTGCCACCATCTCACAGCAGCCCCCACATCACCCTGCTCTAAGGGCTGCCCTGGGAGCTGAGGGACACAACTCCTGAAGAGGCAAGCAGGTAGGGCTGTCCCCTGACAGCACAAGGGACACACTCCACAGCTGTTTGGTCTTTTCTGACCCTTCCCTTGGGATTTGGGCACCCTCCCTGGAGCTCCAGTCTCTGCTTGCATCCCTCATCACCTGCACACCAGCCAGACTACAAAGGCAAGATTTATGCACACTGTAATATCCCCACAGCTTATGTGGATACCATGGTATGCCAAAAGGCCAATACCATTTGTTGCTTTCTTATATCAGAGAAAAACCTCTGTACGATACACATAATGGCATTATTAGTGACAACTAAATGCCATACTTGAAAACAGGAAACATAACTCCTATTTCATCACAAGACTGCCCTCCTGCTGCTCTGCTATTAACGGTGACTTTACCTGGCAGCTTTAAATCAACACGCCAAGGCACACAGCTAAGTGAGGACTCCCCATCAGCCAGCTAACTTCCTCCAAGGAAAATGCAGCAAAAGCTCATTTTAAGAGGGGTTCTGACAGGCACGGGGAGTGCAATAGGGGCAGGTTACAGAGGGACCTACCTGTCCCAGTTAAAGGCACTGCTACCAAAACTGTGGCAGCAGAGGGGCCACGAGCTGAATGTGTGTACGGACTGCTGTATGAGGAGCTTGCCACAGCCTGTGCTGGGGAAGGAGCCCAGTACAGAGCTCTGTGGTGGGAAAAAGAGAAACTCTCAGAGGACTCTGATGCAGGTGCTTGGGACCCCACTGGGGCCCACCACAAGCCCTTCTTTAACAGCACCCATGGTTTAGTCCAGGGAGCGTTACTGCACTGATGGGCACACGCTGACTTGGGGTGCACACCACCTATCCCAGCCCTAAAGCCTGGGAGCCCAGGGTTGGCCAGGCTTTCCCCCGGCCAAGCCAAATCGCTTTGGAGAGGGTTGCAGTGATGCTGCGGCCAGACCTGCAGCAGCCCCTCGTATATCCCCAGCCCTCCTGAGCCACAAAGCACAGTGCCCACACGACTGTGCTGAAAAGGAGTGCTTAGCAGACGTGTGCATTAGCTCACAGATTAACTGCAGCCTTTTCCAGCCAGTGACTATGAAGTGGGGGTTGAAATCTGAAAGCATTGCACGGGATTAGCCATGCATCTGCCACTAAAATCAATCCTCTTCACTGCTTTGCAAATCTCCATTTGCAGTTATCTGCCTCTTGGACACAATGAAGGAAGAGAGAGGATAAGAAGAAGGGGAGAATGAATTCAGAAACTTTTCATATATATATTGTGACTCCATGACATTTATTAATGATGTCCTAGGACAATATTCAGAGTATTTTAGTTCAGTTTCAATTCAAAATGCCTAAACAAAGAAAAGGACAATATACTGATTGGGAAGAAAAAGGTATCTGCTTGTTTTCTATGATACTGATGGATCCAGGGACAAAACTTACGTCAGAACCTAGAAAAACACATTTTTCAGCAGATTAAAAAAAAAAAATTACAGATGGCTATATTCTGTTATTTTAAACTTCTGTGGTTTTTTGTTTTGTTTTGAGCCATAGCCTGAGTGCAGAATTCAGTACTTTCCCTGCAATGTGTGTGCCAGAAACATAGTATTTGCATAAATAAACAACTCCCTGAAATTCTCCTGTAATTGCTCAGTTCTGGGTATGGCCACTTTCAGAATTCAGAAGCTTGCAGGCATGGTGTGGTGATAGGCTGGCACCTGCGATGTGTGGGAGGGTGGTCACAAGTGCTGTGTATTGGGAGAGAAAGAAGTGATAGTAAAACAAAAACAGTAAAAAAATTGGAGGAAAAAAAAAGAAGGGTGAAATCCATGAAACAGGTAGTTAACTGCTTCTGTGGATGCTCCTATTTTCCTTCCAGAAGGATGTTTATCCTGTCAGTTGTATAAAAGGTGAGGCAACTGTTGGTGTTAGAAAATGACACCAAAACAAAGAATTAAATCACAAAGCAATTGCTGATCACAAAGCAATCACCAAAAGAAAAAAAAAAGAAAAAATGGCAAGCAAAAATGTGGTTCCTAGCTTTGGTGCATAGCTGTCTCACTCTTGTTTCTTATGGAGGTACAAGTGAGTGAACAGGGTGAGTGACGTGTCCCGTATCCCTCATTTTGCTCACCTGCAAGGAGGGCCAGCAATAAACACTTCTAGGAAGAAAAATGAGATCTGAAAGTGCTTTGAGAGTAATAGCACATCAAACTGGGAGATGAGAGCTAGACAGGGGTAGAGAGGCATGTTGTGGAAGTGCAGCTGATGCTAGCACATTTCCACAAGCTAGAACAGCAAGGAATATTAATCAGGACTGTTGGCCATTGGAGTCTGGAGAATGACCAAGCAGTGGAGTTGAGGGGAAGAGGGAGTCTGAGTAGTCAGACTGCTGGATGGGCACTGCCACTGCTCATCCTTATTGTGGTAGCAAGTCCCACCATTTCACTCTTCACTTGACCATCTGTTCTTACCATTTAAGTGGAAACCTGAACATTTCCCTTTTGTACAAAATAAATTTAGCATTCCAAACAACCCAAAATGTTTGATTTTGCAGCCTGTGAAACAAAAGTAGAGGAAACAGCATGAAGCTCAATGGTGAGCGGAACAGCAGAGAGGGAAGCTCTTGCTTCTTTCTAACCACAGAGGACAAGGGACTCATATTCCATACACCTTTGTCTACTTTTCCGGTTTTGAGGCAGGGCTCTTGCAGGGATGGTTAGGCTGTTCTTCACTGTGAGTCCTCCCACTTTGTGCAGCACCTTTAGTTACACATCAAGCAGCAGCATGCAAATGGTTATGACGATAGTCACAGAGACAGAGCACGAGGGTTCGTGCCCCAGCTCCATCAATATCTTAGTGATTTTGTCACAGAATTTCTGTAGCAATGTCCCGGATCAGAAGAAGACACAGAACTTTGATCTCGCACTCCCTAGGTAAGTGCAGACCCTGGTAACAAAAGGCGCATCATTGGTGATCTGCCTGTTGCCCACCATCCTCCATCTGACCCCCTTATGCAAATGGTATTGCAATGTGCAAAAATACATTATTCAATGAAGAAGCCATTTTCTCAAATCCCACAGCTCAGGGGAATAGCTTTCACAACACAGTTCTTTTAACAGTTACAGCAGCAGACAGTGGAGAAGGCTGTGAAGCTAAAATGGAGAAGATACGCTGTGTTTCTATGCAGTCTAAAAGTAGCCACGCAACAAGAAAGCACTAAAATACGGAATGACAGTGGGTATCAAAACCGCAGACCAGGGTGCATGCTGGGGAAGAGAGTGAGACAGTGGAGGTGCCCTGGTAGGAGCTGCCTGCAAAAACAGGAAGGGGGTAGGGAGCCAGTTTCGTTTGCACAGTGTTACTAACCACTTGTGACCAGCAGAGCTTCAAGATGCACAAACGCCTGGAATAATTAGGTCAGTCGTGTCTAGATGCAGAGACAGCTAGATCAGACTTGGCTGTGCTTTAGCTTTCCCCAGGAAACCGGGGCTGTCACAACACCAGAGTTCAAGAGGTGGGTATAAAAAATCTGCGTCTGAGGGGTTATAAAAACTACCCTATTGTCGACAAACTGAGTGGGCTAGAGGAGCTGCCTGTACCTCAGCCTCCTCTTGCTCCCTGCAGATTGCTTGCATAAGCAGGTCTTTGACTCCAGAGGCTAGTGAGAGTAAACAGGGGAGATCAAACATATTCCGTACCCATCCTGTTTAAACATAAACTGAATTGCCTATGAAGCAGGACACTAAGTCCATGCAACACAGTATGCGTTCAAACACAAGGATTTCTGTGGTAGGGAAGGACTGTGGGATTACAGCCTGCATGTTAAGTAGCTTTATCATCTCCACAATGTCAAAACATCATTTTATGCCCCAGGAGGATTCTTTGATTAATGTAATTAACATTGTTCTGCCTGGTATGTGAGGCAGTAGGTGTGTCAGGCCTGAGGTCCCACAGGCTCCTGCAGACACAGAGAAGGGAAGGGGCGCTCCTGGCAGCAGAGCTATGCCGGCAGGAAGGCAGCAAGGGCGCGGGGACAGGTTCCCTGCCCTGCTGCCAGCGTGTCTGCAGTCGCACGAGAATCGCTGCAGGAGCTCAGCCTTGCAGGGCTCACTTCTTCAGCATCAACGAGAAACATGCTGCTAGTGGAAGGCGATGATAGAGTGCTTCCTGTAGAGATTTCAAAACCTAACAGTGACAATTTGTGTTACAGTCGGATCACCAGGTCTCAGACAGACCTGTCAGTGTCCTCACACCAGGAAAATCAAGCAGTAACACGTTTTTGTTGCACTGCTCTCTTTTTGTTTTCACAACATAACAAAGCAACCTTGCTAACGAGAGCGGCGGAAATTGGTCTGATTTGGTTTTGTTTTGATTAGGATGTTTGCAGGTTCTTGTGACAGCAAAGAGAAAACTTCCCTGGGTGTAAGCCCCAGGCCTAGGATAAGTAAATTCTAGAAATTGGATCCATTCTTCTTTTTGAATTGAATATCCACTGAAGCAACTCTGCTTCCTTCTTTGATGTGTGTTAGAGGCCACATCATTTATTTTTCATTTGATTTAAAGTGAGATGCAGAGAGACCTGCTAGCTGGCAGCAGCACAAGACTGCAGTACAAGTGGAATTTAGATGACATTTGACAAGAAAAAAAGAACATTTTTTCCACACAGGTATTTACAATTTTTTATACCTACACATAGGATTTCTTCTAGCCTTTGATGCAAGTTATTCTGAAGAAGCCTTAGTGGTACAGAATTGTGTTGATTTATCTAAAATTTTTAGATTTTGCCTTCATTTGTGGTCTTCAACATTTTCAACATTCCCTACAGATTACTGTAATTTCTTTCTTGCCTATCACAATAATATCATTAAAGAGCTTGGAGACAAATACAGGGGCTTATGCCAGAAACAGAAATAGATCAATGAAAAGGCATAGAAAATAATTTGCAAAACAGCAGTTATTGAAACAATATTAGTTAATTATCTAAGGTACTCACCAATGTCCTGCATTCAATCACTCTGTATCTAGTAATTTAGGAAGAAAAGTATTGTATTTTAATATAGACTATGCTTATTGTAGTCTCCAGAGGATTTGTAATATAATAAGACCATCCCACAATTTTCAGCTGTGGTAACAAAAATGTTACCATGCCAAGGCCATTACATCATACACTGATCCCGGTTAGCCAGCAAAAATAGCACCGTATGAGAGAGTTGTGGTAAAAATTAGAATTTTGTAGTATAATTCACAGCATAAGTCCACTACCTCAGGGAACAAAGCATGACAGCAGTTGACAGAAATATACCATATTTATGGGCAATAACTGATGGAGAGTTTCAGATGGCATCCTGCCAGGAACCACACAACAAAATGGGCTGGACAGGCAAACTGGGACAACAAATGGCAAACACTGCTAAGTGCTGAAAATGAGAAGCAGTGATTCCAGGATCCACCTTTCACCCTAATCTAGGAGGTGGCACTTAGTGTGTGTCTATGCATCCCCTGTCCCACTATTGTTTCGGGAAAAGCCTCCCTTCCTTTCTTCTTATGATAATTAGCTGTTTCCATGGATAAACCTGTGGCTCTCGAAGGCTCCTTACAAAGCTTGCTGTCTGGTGTTGAAGAAAGACACACTACCTGCAGGCTTTAGCAATTCAGGGTTTTGTTTTCTCTTTTTGAGTCCCTGTGCCTGTGCTTTGAACACACCCCAACCATAACAGTTATCTTTTCTGCTAAAATGCCATTTATGTTACGGGCCTGGTTGAGCAGGCCTGGGAGCCATCCAAATGCCATATCCTTTGGTGCCCTCTTTGGTACTGAGAACCACTAAGTCCTTGGGGACACTGGAGTGAGTGGTGGACAGATGGATTGACAGAAAATTGGGAGAGAGGGTGTGAGGGGAGGCTGGACCAAGAGCAGGATCAGTGCAACAGCTGCTTGGCTTGAGAAAGAAGGGTTTGTCTGCCCAGTTTAGTCTTGCTTTACATTAGCTAACTGCACATTAAAGCTCTGGGAACAGTTCTCTGCCCATCCACACTAGCCAGGGGTTAAACCACAGCACCAGCTGCCCTGAAGAGCTGCATCACCTGTGCTTTGTTTGCAAGCTGGTGCACCCTGGGGATTCTCCTGTAGTCTTTCCCCTTTCATGAAGTCTGATCCTGTATTTATATTTCCCAACTAATTAACTGCACACCTGTTCCTGAGGAGGAGACCTCTGAGAGCTCTCACAGCAACTGGGGACATGGTTTGCCAAGGTGGGGGTGTTGCCAAGATTGCATCACTTGAATATTTCCAGGCAATCTAGCCTAATGGGACTGACAGAAGGGATAGAGGCCAGGAAAGACATCATGGGAACACTTTACACCACTTGGCCTTGATTCACTCTGCTGTCAGAACCCAAGTATAAGGTAAGTCTGCAATCCTATCGTAGGAGTAGGATGGAGCTACAGCAACCTGCCCTAAGTGTTTTGAAAAACTGCTCTAGAATCCCCATGTCATTTGCAGTGCCTTTTCTTTGGTAAAGTCCCTTGGAAAGGGCAGTATCTCTGAGCCTGCTCATAGACAGGCATCCAAGAAGCAGTATCTTGACTTGAAACAAAAAATTTCATTCATGTGTTTGAAGGTAGGACAGGACTCTCAAATAGTACCTATCTCTTTGTCCTAATAGCAATTAGCACATAAATCAAGTCTCGGCTCTTATATGAGTGCTTTGCTTCTTAAACAGAATTGCTATGAGAAAAGCAAGGAATTTATCAGTTTGATTATTTTCAGCTTACAGTAAGATAATCAAAATTGAGTCAATTCTTCATAAAAGATGGTAGCACATCAGAATTTTTCTGTGAAAGACATACTGTAAATCTTTTCACTTAATTGCAGTACTGAAACATCTGCATGTGATATGTTCAAAGTTCAAATCCACGGCATTTAATTTTTTTTTTTCTAATTTATTTATTCAGTCCATATCAGTACATATTAGAACTGTCTTGTCGGGAAATACAAAACAACAAAAAGATCATACACCACACCCGCTGGAAGCTGTTCAGAGAAGCACACACACCTAAAGGGGTCATCTTGTGTAAATGGTGTGTATAAACACCTAAAGGCAGCAAAGCATCTGAACACTGTCAGGGGCAGACAGCTCCAGGTAGCCCTGCCTCAGCATGGGCTGGACCAGAAGACCTCTAGAGGTCCCTTCCACCCTCAGCCATTCTGTGACTCTGTGATAAGTGGTATTCTTTCAACAAAATTAATACTGTATTTAAAGAAGTATACAGCTAGTTACTTGTAAGGACAACGGTGCTTATTTGTCTGTAGTTCAGCATACCTCACAGCCTGTGTCCTCATCTGGAGAGTACCATGCTAGACCAGTTCTTAGGAAGCCACACGTTTTGCAGCTATTACATAAGCAGAGGATGTGGTCCAGGAACTTTTGATGTATTATCAAACAATGCTACAAAGGATGGGTGTGAAATCAAACCAGAGAATGGATATGCCTCTCCTTAGTGACAAGCATATTATGTAACCTACCTTCTAATCATACATACACTGCACAGACTGCCAGGTCAGAATGAGAGCCTTACTCCATCACCCCTTTTATCCTAAATTTCATGTTCAACAGGAGTCCAGTGCTGCTTCCTTTGAAATCAATGTTCAAATTATCATTAAGCTTAATGAGAGCAGGACTAGTCTACCTGTCTGAATTTGAAAAGTGAGTCCAACACTAAAGAGATAAAATTAAGTCAGAACATTTGCAAATCTTTTCCATACTCAGCATGTTGTTATGAATGTCTGTGGACATAAGTGGAGAGAATGTTAATACAACTAGCTGTTAGCACAGAATAATAATTCTCTACTGTTAGATTAGTGTAAAATGAAAGGTATAATTATTTGCAATGCACAAGACTTGAGGCTTATGATAATGCTGTGTTTTGTTGAACTTTATTTCTTCACAATTGTCTTAGTACATGGTAATAATTTTTCTGAGGGATGTTAGTACTATTGCATTTTCTTTCCCTTCTCACCCCCACGCACCAGAAGGGAAAGATTTCAGCTGGTGGAGATGCATCAGCAGATCAATTTTTCTAAAGGCAAAATCGCTAGATGTTTACCCCACAAACTGGGGTTTTAATCAATGAGGCTATGCTGCACAAAGTAAATGACAGTCTGATTGACTGGGAAACAGCTAAGGACTGTTGCACAGCTGTGCCAAACTTCAGCTGGGTTAGTGCGAATTAAAGTCTGGGGTATAGCTCGTTCTGGCAAGAGATGAGGCAGCGTGTGTCTGTGAGGCTATTACATTACCAGTATTGCTCAGCAGGGTTCAGCAGAACTGTACTCCAAGAGTGAACCCACCCTAATGATTTCAGATCATACACCTTTAACGTGGAATGGTGCTGCTTGAAGTTTCATTCCAAATGCAATTTATAAGCTCATTGACATGGGATTCCTTTTTGCTTATGTTATGAAGATAAAAGTAACACTGCTGCAATTGAAAGGTTAAATTCCAGAATCAACTACTAAAAATGGTGGGTTCTTTATTTCTTGCTCTCTCCTGGTCAAGAATTGATTTTTCTTTTTT